>BMAO01036963.1:0-42955 GCA_019973975.1 Trichonephila clavata
CAAACTTTAAGATCTAAAGGAAATTTGAATAAGTGAAATATTATAAATTTATCAAGGAATTCTTTCAATCTTCTATATCTTCGTATATATGAGTAGAATATTTTGTACAAATATTGCGCAAATCTCTGTATCTCAGCACATAAAAATAATTTAAATGACTGCAAAGATATAAAAATATCAAAATCATTACAGTGTTAACCGTGGAAATGGAAAGATATGGCTATGGATATAGATTTTTCCAGCTTTAAGAGCTAAGAAACTCTTATAAAAGATATATATGTACTGTTTCAGAGCGTCTGCATCTTTTGAATTACATTTGCTTTGAATCGGAATTTGCGAATATTGTCGAGAAGGAGGCTTTCAAAGTGTCTTCTCGAAAAGAAAATTATTATACTCGGTCAAGTCCCTTCCAAGACTTTATAAAAGTTTTAAAGTTTTTCGATGCAAAGGTGTCAGCAGAAGGATAAATAAAAAAATAGTAACGAATACATTGCAGGGAAATTCATTCTTATTCAAACTGCTTTCCAAAAGGAAAAATGTTTGTATGGTGAAAGTTATAGATATTATAAATGTTACTTATGCGAAATAAGTATATTATAATAGATATTTTTAATGAATTATATTCTTTGGGGGAAAAACATAGCACGTGTTACGAAAGTTTATGGTTGTTATTTTAATGTAACCCTTTCACGGTAAAATAAAACGTTTTTCTTGACTTTAAAATTCGTAGTTGTTTTATTTAATTATAATTTTTTTTGTATATTTAAGACACAATGCCAAAATAGGGCTTAAAACAGCGTTTCTCAAACTGTGAGGCGCACCACCTTAGGGGGGCATGATATTGAGCATATTGAAAAGTCGAAAACCAAAGATTATTTTTAAAAACTTTACCGAAAGTATGCAAACAAAATATATTCTGATAGAATAAAAAATAAAATACGTATTTACACATATAATACATTTATATATGTATCAGCATTGCATAATGTATTTTATAATTAATTTAACAAAAAAAAATTCATAATTATCAGTGGGCTTGTCATGTACAAAATTATATACAAAAATTAACACGAATCTTGATAATTGGTACGGTTTATATATAATCCCACACTACCGATTAAAAGTTACGCGATTTGCGTCCCACTGTCACCGTTTTCCAAGTAGGTGTGAGTATGTGATGTTTTGGAGCGGGGGAAGAGAAGATAACTTAATAAGCAAATCCTCTGAAATATAAGTAAAATATAAGTGAAATATAAGTAAATGCTTCACAAACACTGTCAAGGCCCTTTTATTGTATTCCAAAGAATTCGGAATAATTTTATGGATAGCAGTTCACAGAAAAGATTGAACTTCAGGGAGACATACATATACATCCGGGGCAATTAACGTTTCGGCTGCACGGAACGTTTATATACGCCAGTGGCACTTAAAAGATTAAAATCGTATTGTAGCTTTAGCGTCAAAGTATAGTATTATTGAATTCAATACATTGTTTTTGTATGGAAGGGGGGAGCGATGAAAATTGTGATTGAACATTGGGTCACAGATATTGAAAAGATCAGAAGCACTGACTTGTACCGAAAGCAATTCCGTAACCGGGAAAGCACTATTCAGCTACTTGAGAAATTTTGGTGATGGGCCTCGTAATTGTAACACATGAGCAAGTGACAAATACGACACCTGAGCTGGCACCTCCTTCTCCTTATTTCCAAAACCACACCAATGGGTGGATGTTTCACTCCCGAAAGGTTTAACGTGTATCAGCTTCTCAACACGGAGGTCTTGAGCAGCACTAGGTCATAACACGCGCCACAAGTCCGTTACCTTGACCACAATGCTACCGCGGTCTTCAAGTTAAAATGGGCCGAACTCGTGACTACTGCATAATACGTATTATGTGTTTTCCTTTGAAATCAAAGATAATTTTAAATCTGTACTTGTTAAAATCTAGATACAACTTCAAATTTACTTAAGGAACAACGATATCCATGTATTACGGCTCTTCTCAAAAAGGTTTTAAAAATGTATATATATATATATATATATAATATATATATATATATATTCAGAACCCTATTTAACGAATTCATTGAGACCTAACATTTTGTTCTTTAATTCGGGGCCTAATCAAAATACAAATTGTTTGCATTTACCTTTTGAAAATTCTACAACACACAGACACAAAAAAAGGATCCATAGTTCGAAACTACACATTTTTTATTCAACAGCAAAAATTACTAATAGTGAATTATTACGCATCACTTAATTGGAAATTTTAAAATGCTGATCAACAGTTGCTGAAAAATCTTTTTTATTTCTGATACGAAAGAGTTCTTTTTCGATGCTATGTGGAGAAGATAACACTGCATCATTTGCATCCTGTTGCAGAAGAGAGAGGTATATTTTAACATTTTCTAAACACAGTGTAAAGTATTTGAAAATATAAAGTTTTTACGGGAATTTCATGATCCATTTCTGCTTTGTAATCGCTATTTATTGCCCCTTATTGCGAATTGAAATGGGATAAGGAAGGATTTTCCTGTCCTACTGAAGATTCACACCATAGATTCTCATCATTCATCTGCACCTGTTGAGTCTAACAATGGTCTTCACTATTTCCCCTTGATATTTTATGTCTTCAAGAAAAGCATTTTTTTGTTGTTGTTTTGGACAAAAAGGATGCGTCATTTGAAAAAGAAATCTAATTTTTTTTCTAATACAAACTAATTTTTCCCTCCTTACTGATTAAATAATTCGTTAGTTCGGGGTTTTTTATTCATTAAATAAGGGAGGGGATTGCCTTCATTTTAATCGAAGAAAGAAAAAGTTCGTTAAATCGCGAAATTCGTTAAATAGGGGTACGACTGTATATACTTTATGAATATTTTTAAATCAAGTATATTTTCGTTACGTTTACCAACAAATATGTACTTTTTTAAAAAAAAATTGTGTAAAAAGCTAAAGTTGATAAGAGTGAGGCGCATGAACTAATTGACTGGAAACACGTGATTACATTTATCATGTGATGATGACGTCACATGAATTAAGCTCATTGGTGCTAGTGATAAAAAATTCGCGGGTTGTATTCTTATGACTTACTTTAGTCAATTGTGTCGTGTAAATATATTATTGTGTTTTCTCGTATATTTTTTGATTTTCTGTAAGCTTAGTTTGGTTCAATACTGAAGTATATTTGAACGCGCGTGCGTGAATGAAAAACAAATGGCTGATAAAACTATACATTGATTAAAATTTAATTGATATATTGATCTGAAACAACTACACATTCTTATGTATTTTTCATATGATTTTTATTTATTTTCCGTCTAAACAAGCTGAAATAAACAGTTGCACAGAAATATTTACTCTTAGAAACATCTTGGTCCTGTAAAGCTAATAAAAATCTGTGATAAACTATATTTAAAACAATTTTAGTTTACAAAATGTGAGTGTAGCAATAAATAAGAACTTGAAAATTGTAAAGTGATGCTATTTATTTATATAGCATAATTAATATACTCATAAGGCAGTGCTTCTAAAACATTCGATATTTGCGACCTTATTTTCAGTTATAATATTCATCGCACCCCCCTCATTATTCAATGTAAAATATTCCTCACTGTTTTCAATGCAATAATAATATACTTCACGCTAAGGCTACAATGCGATTTTAATTGTAAACTGTACAATTTATCAAGATAAGCAATATGTTTTATGAACAATTTTGTATATTATACAAGCTTATGGAAGTCACTAGTAATTAGTAAATTTGTTTTTAATTTAGCATTGATAAATTACTTATCAATTACTTTTTGCCATTCTGAAACGTTTATAAATATCTTTTATATGTAAATATATGTATTTTATTTTTTATTCTGTCAAAATGTATTTTATTTTGCTTCCTTTCAGCAAATTAACATCTATTTTAAATCTTGTATTTTCAAATTTTCCATATGCTCGCGCTCCCCACGACGGTTATCACTCCTCTCTAGGAGGGCTTGTCTCTCAGTTTGATAAACGCTGTCATAAAGTAAATATATATTAACTTTAAATTGAATACAAAAACAAATGTTTAAATCCGTTGTCCATCATCATGCAACTTTCAAATCAATTAATCAGTTAATTTAATCATATTAACTCATCAAATCTGGAAAATTATGACTTATTTTATTCCCATAAACCATATTTACAATTATCTGCTTAAAAGGTATAATAAAACCAAGATCTTACCTGGAAAAATAAACATATCTAAATATAATTATACTGAAGAAATGTTAGCTTTTCAATTGTATATTGATTAAAATTTAAATCTAAATCTAGACCCGTTGTACCCTAATATTAGGATGCAGCATAAGTGACTTTCAATTAAATAGTCAAATAGAGTGATATCACCAACAAACATCCTTCGATCAACTCAACTACAATGTTCCTTAATTACTCCTCAGACTATTTTTCAGTGTAATCATTGATAAAAATAAATTAGAACATCCATTCGAATTTGGTGAGTTTTTTGGAAAAATATGTAGAACATATAAAAATCCTTCATATTGGCATTGTAAAATTAACAAAGTCCATAACATTCTAATTTGATACTATACACAAGCCAAAGGAAGAGAATTAGATTACAGACTCCACAGAAGTCAAATACGATTGCTCTGTGTATGTGTATGCAACATCTTACATTAATTTCGTGATTATTATATTAATGGTTGTCGAAGTTTGTAGAGTTAGATGAAAATTCGTGAGCTATCTTCATTATCGAACCATGGAAAAGACATTCATAATTGGTACGACTAAATTAGATAAACGAATATTATTGGCTTGCCAATCAAATTATGTCTCTGCTGCTGATACCCGTTAATATACTGATGTTCATGCTCACGTGGAATATAGAGGTCTTAAATGTAAATTAATTTTTAAAAATGTGGTGTGGTATCTGGAAGTTTAAGAACTGAATATAACACAAAATAGGCGATTGAATGGCATCAGAGAAAATTCAACATAATTTTAGGCAAAAGCTATTTGAATATTTCAACAAAAATCAATTGCACAATGATTACAGAAAACATTATGTATTAATACTTTTCATTCACAGCAGTTTTTTATAAGTATTTTAAATTAAGTCTAGAACAAATTTGTGTTATTATTTAAGGTTTCTGACTACTTGCGACAACTATTTTTTTTAAAAAAATGTAGATATGGGGATTTTTTTCTTGTTTTCAGATTTGTTTAGTACATTTTAAGAAAAATATGCTAAATTGAGAACAGAAAATAATTTATTATTACTAAAATGGGAAAAAATTGGTAACAATTTACAAAAAATAACATAAACTCGGCCCATTCTGTACCATCAGTTTATGAAAACATTTTCCATTTTTCGATTCCTATGTGTTGCTATGTTATTCATTTTTGAAATGACGTTCAGTATAAGAGACATTTTAATTTTTTCAAAAACCAGAGTACTTTATCTTTGTTATTATATGAAAATGCTTAAAAAACAGTGGTTATATTCACATAAGGGGCTATAAATTTTGTAATAAAAAAAGTGATTGATAAATCTGACAGTTAAAACACTTCTACTATTATACAGAACGTTCACAAAAAATTTCAGTTTATTATTTTCAAAACTTTTTGAGCAATCACTGGCCCCGTTTGATTATTTTAAAAAGTCACATTTCGAGTAAAACGCGTTTTAAAAGTATAGCATATTTATGTATATATTATATATATATTATATTATATATATATATATATATATATATATATTGTGACGGGCCTATCCGCGTGAATTTCCAAACTAATGCTCTTGGGTAACTTTGGGGCCAGCATTTATTCTATTTCACAGCCTCTTCGGGAAAACCACGAGATAGTTATATGCTAATTAATTCGACTATATAAAGTCTAGATTTCGTAAATGTTAGGGTGAGAGAGAGAAGGAATTGCCAAACTAAATGTAAGTATCGTCTACGGATCACTTCAACGAGCTTTGCGCGTATTTGATAGTATTATAGTAAAGTATTAGATTAATCATTAAAGGAATCAAATTAAGTACCGACCTGAGGTTAGCAAGAGTTCGTCTCCTTGTCAATTCTGATAGTTGAGATTACTTAGACGGGAATATTAGATTTGAATGTTAGATTTGAGTATTAGATTTGAGTATCAGGATTAATCTAGATATTAGAGAATCACTCCAAGGTTTCCACTTATAGATTGAACTTGTGCTTGTTAATTGTGTTTGTCTGTCTTCAATAAATAATTATTGTTATGGCTTTTGTTGGTGATGATATGTTTCCTTCTACACCAGGCGCGTCGGGCAATGTGAACTCAGTTCAAGATAGGACTGGGGCACGACAATACATATATATATATATTATATATATATATATATATTTTTTATATATATATATTATATATATATATATATATATATATATATATATATATCTTGCTTAAAGTAATGGCATCTGCTTTTGTTAAAACACTTGTAGTTTTCGTTCTAGTGAACTGAAAATAATAAATGGTATTTTTGTAAAGCTAATAAGATGGCATTTAAATTAAAATCATAAAAGAAAATTGGCAGTTTTTCGCAACATTCCCAATTTTTGTGTATTTGGATACCTTTAAGTATTCTATATCCTTTCGAAGAACACCCATAAAGGTACACTGCTGGTCGTTAGTTGCAACATTATGAAGGAGGATGATAAAAATGTAAAATTCACACAAATAGTAGAAAATAATGGTACACATATGCATGCAAATTAAAGAATGTAAGCGCAATCGAACCACTTGGAGGGAAAAAGATATATCATTGTCTGTATAAAAGGAAATTTGCCCTATAGGTTCTTCATTGTACGCCCTACAGGATCTCAACAGCCACCATCGTAAGAGGAAGGACATATCAACCTTAAAATTTTGCAAATCCTCATCACGAACCTAATGGAAGAAAGTGAACTTGTTTGCAGTACGACGGGCATCCACACGCATATTGCTACAACGACTTCAGATGAATAGACTGTAAATACAACGATATTATGTCTGCTTCTCATGACACTGCAGCATAGAAACAAGTGGGAATAGCGACGCCCTAGTGACAAAACTGGCTCCATGTCATGTTTTCAAATGTCTGCAGGACAAACATGTAGCATGATTGCCATGCATTAATGTCAAGGGACATCGAGTAGAAAGTATACGGGTGTTTGCCCTTGATATTTCTAGGTGAGACCGGGATTTAGTTGAGTGGTACAGGCAACCGTTGGGTAGATGACATTAAACAAATTATTTTCTCATCATCGTTCATCTGAACAGCCTTAACAGATCTTAAACCTAGTGGATGTGTTTTTTTGAGGCTTCAAACATGTCATCTTTTGAGAAGATAATGCTTAATTGTTCGTTATTCGTCGTATCCAGACGTACTTCGACACAAAGAATGTTCAATTGTTGGCCTGGTTAGCACTTTTTTTCAGACCTCTCGTCCATTTAAAACATCCACTCATAGGAAACTGGGCTGGTACTGCTAATAACCCACGGTGATTGATAGAGAGGAAGCTTGATTTGTAGCCGCATGGAATTATTTGTTCCAGTGCTTCTCAAACTTTCAATATTTTCAACCCAATTTTTAATCATAATCTTCATCTTCATACAATAATAATGTATTGAATGCAAAAAAAAAAAAAAAAAAAATACACTTTGATGCTAAAACTATCATACGACTTTAATTATGTACCGTACAAACTGTCGAGATCAGTATTAAATTTTATACATAACAAGCGCATGAGAGGCATTAGTAATTATTAAATTTATTTTTAATTTATTTTTAATTTAATATTTATAAATTAATTACTAAAAACATGCGAAGTACTGATGCATTTATAAGTGTACCATATCAGTGTAGGTATGCATTTAATTTTTATTATGTCAGAATGAATTTTGTTTTGTTTCCTTTCAGTAAATAAGTATTTTTTTTAATTTTTTATTTTTGACTTTCAATACGCTTGCGCTCCCCTTACAGAGATGCCAGGGCCCCTAGAGGGGCGCGCCCCACAGTTTGAGAAACGCTGATTTATTCATATCTGTCGTTCAACCACAACTCGACTCAATCTTTTATTGGGTTATAACTGTTATAGCTATTTGAGTTGTGTGTGCTCATTCTGTGAACCTTGTATATCTCCAAATTACCAACAAATTTCATTGTTTTCTTCCTACTATGTTACTTACGTGGAGGCACGTTACAAATTGTTTTGTTATTTGCTTTATATTCTAACTGCAATTTTAACGGCCAACAATATACTTTCGTATGGGAATGTGTGTGTGAACTAATACTAGGAATAGAAAACTTTAACGTAATGTAAAGATAAAAGACGGTAATAATTTAAGAATTGAAGCAATTTAACTCTGAAAACCAACAAAAGTTGGATGGACAAATTTAATAATCCTTTTTCCATAAAACATTTGATTCCTGTCGGACCTTTATTTTTCAACATAGAACTATTTTTTATGGCCTTAAAGTTATTTTGTGTTTCTTATAATTCTTTAAAATTTGTTTCCTCATTTCAGCAGAATATCCCTGAACATATTTAATATCCCAACTTAAGATAAACTAAATGATAGTTAAATTTTTTGTCTTAAAAAATTTCTTTGCAATTTCAAAAAAATATTTGTTTAATGCAGAATATGCTAATGTAAATTTACTTTCAAAAGACTCGATTTTAATTTTTTAGAATTTTTATTTCAAGCAACTGCAATCGAAAAAATCCTGAAACGGTATAAATACTGCCTGATTAGCATTTTTAATTTCCCTTCCAAGTTTTTTACTACTCCAAATGCTTCGATTTTATAATATTTTACTTGGGTATCTAATGAGTCATTTTGAAAAACAATGCAATGAAATGAATTTAAGTTAATTTATGTGAATTGAAATGATAGTAAAAGGATTGCATACTTTTTTTATAATACGTTTTAAAGCAATCCTATTAAAATAGAGAACTGTACATATTTGCACATTTTAAATCCCTTATATGTGCTTCTTCATTTTTCATAGTGAAGTTTCTCTGTTACCGTCTATTTGATGAATTAATACAATTTACAATTATAAATACTATAATATTTTGTAAAAAAATATGCTCGAAGGGGTCTGAGTTTGAAGTTTTGTGTGGAAATAAAAAAAAAAAAAACTTTTTTTTTTCAAATATAACATTAAAATAAGAAACAAAAATAATTTAATTAAATGTAAATGTGGTATAAATGATATTTGATAATTTACAAAAATAAATTTGTAACAAGTTTTCTTCGCGCCCTTCTACTATTTCTCTAGAGGAAATATTTCCAATAAATCGTTTCATTTTACATACTCTTTCTGTACAGGAACCACGATTTATGCAAAACAGAACTATTGAATTTTAAATGGAGCTCAAAATAAGGGAAAGATAACAATTAGACATTAATGTATCTAGAAAAAGGATGGAGCAGTGGGTAGCCTAGTGGTTAGATTATCGGGTGCCATACCGGAAGGCCTGTGTTCGATGCCCGATGCCACCAAATATTCGCCGAGTGCAAATCGGAGCACGTGCTCGTTAAATCTGTGGGTCCAAATGGTGTCGCCATCTGTCGTGCGCAAAATCGTGCTGTCACCTTCATGCGCTCAAAGCTTAGACTAATGACAGACGTATCTCTACCCCGTTGCCATGATGAACGTTGTGGGCCTCGATCTGACTACGTCAGACAGGTGGCATAAGCAATAACAACAGAAAAAGGATGAGAAACCTCGTAGTTCGGGTTCGAGGAATCAAGCGATCAGCATTTAATGCTAAGTAGCTTTACTTATAATATTTAGAGTGTTTTAAAACTGAGACTCACTCCCCATTAGTCTCAATAAATGTGGACAGTATTTAACTGGCTGAGAAATATAAGTTTTTTTTTTAATAATGGCTTTTTATTCTCCCAAGTGGAGGTTTGCGGCAAATGCAACATATTATAGTTAAAGAACAGTCGGTTCGGTGTGTCGGAGGTAGCGTGCCTGCTTCGTAAACTTAAGGTTGCAGATTCGATCCGAAGGGAGTCGATAGATTTTCGTGACGAAAAATTCGTAGGCATGCATTTAGTATGATTATGTGGTATGCAAAAGATCCCTTGGTGTATAAGTTTGACTCTGGTCCTCTCAGCAAATTTATATCACGGCAATATTTAGCATCAGACGAGAGAATGAATTTTAAAAATTTAAGTATCAAAAATTTGTAACGGAAACTGCCACTAGATGGTGCCACCAATGAAATAACTCCCACACTTGGGGACTAGCCGTGTTTGCAAAGGCGTAGCTGCTGTAACGTTTGAGACAAATAAAGGTAGCGTGCTATTTATTAATTTAAATATTTAGTTTATTACGTCGCAGCTATTAATTACAGTAATACACTCTAAAGTTATCAAACTATTGTTTAGAACTAATAAAGTTCTGTTGTTAGTGAGAAAGTAGGTACGTCTCGTCTCTACGAAAGGTTTCAACCGTCTCTGCTCTCTAGGGTCTTCTGGATGAAAAGGGGTCGGCGTCTTTATTCTCGAGTTACATCCGGTTCGTGGGCGTAGTGGGAGGTTCCTCATATTCTCTAAAGTTACCGGGGCGAGGACCAAGTCCGTTGCATGTGATGATCACATCCGCAAAAGAAGCCAACTCCCAGCTGTGTGGCGGGGAATGTCTCACTGCCAAAATGCAGTCCATTTTAAAAAGAGAAGAAAAATTAGTTATAGACACAGCTTTTATTATTTTGAAAACAAATAAATTCGGAATCAATTTTCTGAATTTGTACCACAAAGGGTTTTGTTAATGCAACCTGTCCAATCAGATAAGGGGTGCTAATACTTTTGTGCTTTAACAAGAATATGTTCAACCTTTTACAATACCTTATAACTTACAATTTGATTGTTAACATAATTGTTTTTTTATAAGACGAAATTCTGAATTTTACAAAGATGTTAACTCATGAAGAAAAATAATAATAATAAAACACAAACATTACTCATGATACACTTCTTGAAACATTTCATTCAAATCTATTTCAAACTTTATTCCATTTATCTAATTTAAAAAATATGTTTATTTAACTATTGAATAAACCCCTTCTTGATTTTGATATTCTTCTATTTTAAACAATTTAATTAAGTATTCTTACTCCTAAAATTCAAAGAAAAATGCATGATGTTAAATTATCTTAACGGATATAATTGTTTTAAGAATTAAACAAAAATAAATTCGCAAGAGAAATGTAAATTATTATAAATCTAAAAATTAAAAAAACGGGTATACATTAAATTTATCCATCGCCATAGGGTCTGTCTGATACTACCACGATTTTTGAAATGTGATGAAATTCCCTGCTGAAGCCATTTATAAAGGAACTTTAAAAAAATTAAATTACAGATATCTAATACCAAGGGAAATATTTTTAGTTTGATTAGATACTTGTTATTCCTACCTAAAAATTAATGCATCAGGTCATATTTAATCGTATTAAATAATCTTTTAATTGAGTGTTTCATTTTTTCAAAACTGTTTTGCCGTGGGCTACACAGTTCCTTTATTTTAATTGAATTAATTTAAGGATGAGCTAGGGTGAAATTTAGAAGTAGAAGCAATCTCTTAAATTACAGCAATCATTGAGAGTTTTAATTATTTCTTAGTTTTCTCTCTGTTGTACAATTAATGCCCCTATTTAACTCGGTAATACTAATTCAAGGGGAAAAAATGCAAAATGTACTTTTTTCTATTGTTATTTTTCAATCACCATTGAAAGTAAATATATAAACATCAAAAATATTTTTTTTAAATCTTTAATCTTTTGTTTAGTTAAATATCATCATCTTTAAAATTAAACTGAAATTAATTAAGGATCCGAATTGTCCTCAAACATTCTAATATATATATATATATATATATATATATATATATAAAGGAGGAAGCCACTCCCTCATTTACTCATAACGATATCTCCGGAAGTATTAAACCTACACATTTTAAAGGAGGCGGGTAAAGAAAGGCCTTTTTTCACCCTTCGGCAAATTCGTATTATGTATTTTTTTTCACGGATACTCAGACTAAAAATAAAAATGTCAGGCTTTTTTTTTCAAAAAAAAATATTTTATTAAATAGGGAAAAAAGAATAAAAAATAACAACTTTAAACCTTTTGTAACAAATGTCCGATTATATTTACTTCTCGCTTTCACTGGCTGAATCGTCACTGGACCATCCAGTAGCAGCGTCTTGAAGTGTACCAGCATATCCAAGACTTGGTGTTTTTGTCTGAGTGTGATTATGGTGCCAGTATCCCAAGTACCGAAGTACAGATGCAACACGTGCACAGCAGCCAACAACTCTAGCACCAACTTTGCACTGACAATACAATTCAATGTTTGGATTATGACCTATACCTGTTCTTTTCCATATCTTATATATTTTTGAACTTGTGTGTCGTGATCTCAACTGGATTCGAACAACTGAGGAATCTTCTCGATTTACGTAAATAGAGTACAGCCCCGATTGATTAAGGTGTTCGTGAGTGCATGATCGGCTTTGCTTAAGCTGATATATCCCAAGAGTTAAAAATTGTAGCTCCTTCCATGATAATCGTGGAACATCTGGAAGGCCAGAGTCACTTAACAAAATCCATATCGCTCTTTTTCTTGCCCAGCAGATCAGTCTGACCGATTCGTGGGCAAGCTATTTAATTTAGTACCACATCAACGCGCTCGATGCACCAAAACAAATGAAGGTCAGTTTAAAAGCCTTATTATTGTAGTATTTGAGGGACAAAAAAAAATAGTGGTGCTTAAAGCGCTTAACAGTTTTTTTTAAATGAAAGTTAGAAAAAGCTCTTAAAATAACAAAACTCAACAAGTTGAATGACTTTTTATGTGACTTGGTATTTTTTTCTTCTATTTTAGAATAAAAGTAAAAATCAATGCACCTAAAAATATAGCTCCAATAAATACTTTGAATTTTCATGACTATGTTGGCGAGAAAAGGCCGATCTTTACCCACCTCGTTTGGTAGGCATGTTCCTTTCAGGGAGTAGAGATCCGCTAATAACGGGTTTGGTGAAAATTGATCCCCAAGGGGTGTTATAGATAATTATTTCCATTTTTAAACTAATCGACGTGCAGTCTTGAGATTTGATAAGCAGATTCCTTTCATAGAGTAGAGATCCGCATGAGTTTAATGCAGTTTAACCCCAAATGGTGTAGAGGTGGATTAAGCGGCGTTATAGATAATTATTTTCATTTATGAACTTTTAGACTACAGACTTGAAACTTGGTAGGCATATTCCTTTCATTGAGTAGATATCCGTTAAAAAAGGATTTTGTCAAAATAGACCACCAAGGGGTTTGCCAAGAGTTAAGTTTCGTTATAGACTAGATATTAAAGTTTTATAACTATTAGTCCTACATACTTAAAATTTGGATGGTATATTTCTTTCAAGGAGTAGAGAACCACTACAGAAGAAGCTTTTATAAAAACTGACCCCCAAAGATGTTGCAAGGGTTTAAATGAGTGTTAAAGATAAAAAGACAATCCCGTTTTAGAACTATCAAACCTAGATATGAAATTTAGCTGGCTTGTTTCTTTTATGTAGAACATATCCGCTAAGAAAGACTTTTGCGCAAATTGTCATCCAAGGGGGGTTACGAGGGTGTTTAATATAAAAAAAATCCGTTTTATGAATAACTAAACCTACACACTTGTAACTTAGAAAAAATATATCTTTTGTTGAGCAGAGATCAGATGAAAAAGGAATTTTCAAAAGTGGGCACACATGGGTGTTACGATTGCAGTACAGATAAAAAACCCCTTTTTTCAAATATTAGACCAACTGATGAAAATTTGACAAATATATATATATCAATGCTGATAAAAATACATATTTTTAACAAATCAGGCTGAATGCTCCAGGAACTATTACAATATACATAATTTTAAATCGACAGCCATACTTAAAAATGGTAAAGAACTCATTCAACAAATTAAAGATAAAAAGATTTCTTCAGTATATGGTTTAGATTTTGAAGATATTTTTAACTCTATTAATATTGATGATATGATTAAAATACTTGTAAAATTACATAAAGATAATTTATTTAAAAATGTCAATTATGATAGATTTGGTTCTCTACTTAAGTTTGATCTAAAAGAGAATTATGTTTACCATAATGGTAGTTATTTATCAACAGATTAACGGTCTGCCACAAGGTGGCCCGGCTAGCAATTGTCTTTCCAATTTATATTTACATTGTTTTTAAAATAGTTTCATTACAACTCAAAATATTACATTTTTCGCTAGATAGATGATATAATCATTTTTGGCAAGCAAGACAACTTTAAACCTAACACTCACTTGTTGCTAATAATACATGGAATAAAAGTTGCTATGAAATTTTCAATCTAGGCAATACTTATTTCTTAAAAAAATAATTGAATTTAAAATTTACACATTTTTTAAGAAATTTTCAATAAACATTCATAAAAAGTATTTTACGAATACCAATCATGTTATCGCAAAACTCATACCAACTTTATTATAAATAGTTTGAAGTACTTGTAAATCAAATTTCATATATGCACGTTAATTTTTCTAGGAAGAATAGCATTTAAAAATCCCTTCATAAGTTCAGGTTTTCCCTTTAAGATTTAAGAGCAGTAAGTAGGCTAAAATTCTTCAGGTTATCGATTTTGAGATTCTGATATTTCTAAAATCTTTAATTCATGATCTTTCTAGTGATATAATGTATGTGCTAATTTATGAATGAGAAATATGTCAAAATGGCTTTTAAAAATAATCAGTTGTTTTGCCACGCAACTTTTGACAGATAATAGTGAAAATATTAGCCTTTTAAATCTGGGAAGTTGTTGTAAAGCTAGTATATTGTTTCATTTAATTTTACATATTAACTGTAGATTAACTGTACAATAACAGCCATTTTAACTGTCAGTTTGTTTACCTACTTTTGGAGGGAAGTTTCTAAATTTTATGAAATCATTGTGATTTTAATTTGAAATTTAGAACTGAGTAGATATTTTGTATTTTGTTGGAAAAAGTATTTCCTTCAAAAGTTTAGCCATATTTTAAGAAGATACTAATTTTTATAATGCCTCAAAACTTGTTTATAAAAACTGTAATAAAAACGTGGTACTTGCAAAGATGATATTAATAATAATATTTTAAGTTGCTTGAATATCAAACATTGCATAAATGTGGCTACTCGCCATTTAATGGTGCCCTTATTGCAATCAACATAGATACTGGGCAGGTAATAATTGTCAAATTACTGAAAATGCAAAAACTTGCTTTTTCATCAAAATAGTAAAAAATTGGTATCAACCAGTTTTAAACTAGGAAATTGAAGGGGAATCAAGACTATTTAAACTTTAATTACATTTTTGGATAATAACTAATACTTTCTTTTTCCCCTCAAGTTAAGATTTTGTCAAAAAATTACTGTTTTCTAAAATTTATATTTTTAAAACTGTGTAAACATACTGTATGCATGTACTCTACGTTCCTTATATGTAATTGTGTATACTGAAGTGATAGTTTTAAAATATTTTTAAATAATTTAAATAAAAAGCAAATATAACAAAAAATGACAATTTTCAAAAAATTCATAATGATTTTGCGTAAAAGTATGTTTTGAAAAATATCATTTCAGTATTAATGTAAATGTTTATTTATTGTACAGAGGAGTTTTTAAGCCTTAGATTTCAAGAGTTTCTCAATAAAAGTTACTTATTATAACTTGGATGTATGAGTTTTTTTGCCGTTGCGAGAAGCTTGTTATATACTTAAAAGTACATAAATTTCATGTTTAAAAACATAAAATCAGTTTTATTTTGGCTGTTTTTTCATTTGTCCAGTTTAGAAAAACTTCTGAAATTTAAAAGTTTAGAAAATGTGTTTGCATGTTAACATACAAAATCTGAAAACTTTAGAACTGTCGTAAAATTATGTATTCCAAAATGCAATCAAAAATTCATAGCAAATTCATATTAGTATATTTGCCACATTAAATTTGTATATTTTATATTTCACATATTGCCATATTGGTAAATTTTACACAACTTTGATGTTTGTATTGCATCAAAGCTAAAATTCTTGAAAAATTAATACAGAATTTTAGAAAATTAATGTAAATATTACAAAATATCTCGTTAAACAGAAACTGAAAAATGCTATGTATCTATTTTCTGGGCATTTTAAGACTTTTTTATTTTCTATTTTACTTAAAATAAATTCAGAAGATGCTAATGTTTAATAAAATGGGGCAAATACATGTTGTAATTCCTAATTTTTGTAATGCAGTGACACTTTATAATAAAAATGCAATTTTCTCAATGTTTATAAAAGTGCATGTACCTTTTTCTCAGAGTCTATTGAATGAATGTACCTGCAATGTTTCTTTCCTGTTATTGATATGTAAATATATATACTGAAATGAGCTTTTTGAAATTTTCCTAAAACATTTTGCCACAAAACAGTTATCGTGAAAAAAGAATGACAATTTTCAAAAATTTCCATAGTAATACTTTTACATTGCATGATTTTGAAAAAAATTAGCAATATATTTTAAAAAACTCACTTCAATATAAATATAAAAGTCTAATTGATTTACAGACACAATTTAAAGTCTTTATATTTAACAGTTTCTGAGAAAAATGTACATAGGCTTATCGATGATATGAGATGATTTTTGTTGTTGCCTGTAAAGTTTGTTATATACATTAAAATACATAAATTTCATATTTAAAAAAATGAAAATAGTTTTATTTTGGCTGTTTTACAAATCATTTAACCAGTTTAATGAAACTTTTGAGATCTGATACTTTTAGAAGTACTGTTTGCATGTGAATATACAAAATCCTAATGAAAACTTTCGAATTGTAGTATAATTACATATTCCCAAATGCATACCAAAATTATACATTTTCATAATACATTTATGATCATTTATAGTGAACTTTGATATTTGTAATGCGTCAAATTTAAAAATTCTTCAAAAATGGATACAGAATTTGAGAAATTTGATTTAAATTATACAAAATATCTCGTCAGACAAAAACTGAAAAATGCTATGTATGTTTTTCTGGGCAATTTAAGTAAAATAGGAAACAGAGAAGTCTTAAAACAAATACAGGAAAAGATAATGTAAAGCTAAATTTAAAATGGGACAAATACATGTTGTAATTTATTATTTTTGTGATGAAGTGACATTTCATATTAAAAGTGCATTTATCTCAAAACGATGTATTTCAAATTGCGTGTTTCTTTTTTCTCAGAAACTACTCAAGGGATGCTCATGCAAATTGCAGTGAACATAACTGATATGTAACTATATATACTGAAGTGAGCTTTTTTTTAATATTCCAAAAATATTTTTGTAAAAATTAGTTATCGTGAAAAAAAATGACAATTTTCAGAAAATTCATAGTGATACTTTTACGTTGAATGATTTTGAAAAATACTTGACAATTTATTTAAAAATCTCACTTCAGTATACATATAAAAGTATGATTAAAAAGCAGACAAAATTTGAAGTTTTTACATTTAATAGTTTTTGAGAAAAAGGTACATAAAATAGCTAAATTTAACATTAGTGGTATAGGGGGTACCGATTACCCTTTTAAATGGTTAAATTTTTAGTAAATTTTGGGTAAACAAAATATGTTTTACATCATACATACACATAGGAGCCAATCATATAGATGATGAAAATCATTAAATTAAAACATTCTGTGTAAATCGAAACATGTCCCCTTAAACATTACAGCACAAAGAATATGCAAGAAAATATAAAATTTCCGTAATATATAGTTAAAACATTTTCAGTTTTTAAAGTTAGCAAGAAATGTCATATATTGCTATTAAAACGTATAAAAGTATTCTAAATTTTCAATTTCCATCAGTTGAGCACCTGTAAAAAAGAACATTTGCTAATCCAATTCCTCTCCACATGTACCAGCGCACCAAGAACCGTAGGCAAATGATTTGTTAAGCAACCGGGGTTGTTCTCAATGAGGCTGACGTGTCTGACATGTCCACTGACCATTCTTTTCTAAAATAAACGGAAATCTTTTCTACGGTTCCACCTTCTGCTAGTTGTCCAAATCTCTGATTACGTCACGCTCCGTGACAGTTGCAGTCAAAAGAAATGACGGTTGTTAAAAGGGAAGCCGGAAAAAAGCGACATGTGTTGAAAAAATGCGTGGCACATCTAGAACCAAACAGAAGTTTCTAGGATTTTTCAACTGTTATGTGTTTATTTTGAGCTCAGCTGTTTCCTTTGCTAGGATGTATTTAAAGACGTTAAAGAATTTACGTTGTCGACAAATTAGTTAAGTTGCACGAGTGATCTTGTTCAAGTAAATGCTTCGAGCATAAGAAAGAAATGATTTACATGCGAAAATTTAAAATGTATGTTTATACATTTGTAGTGCTTCGCAAACTTTTAGTATAGGTGACTCAATTTTCAATTTTAATTTCACCATCATCCCTCGTTAAAACAATAACAATGTATTGCATGCAATAATAATGTACTTTGGCGCTAAATCTACAAAACGACCCTAATTATAAAATCACATAAATTATCAAGATAAATGCTAAAATTTGTTTATGTTGCCTTTAAGTAATATCTTTTAAGTAAGTTATTTTTAAGTAACTTAATAATTTAAAAGGAAAAGTAACAAGATACTTATCTTGTTACTTTTCCTTTTAAATTTGAATAGATTACAAAATAATTTTTAACCCTTTAACTGCTGATTGAAAAGCTAAGAAATTCTCCCCCAGGGCCACCGTTTTTCGCACAGGCGCGCGTTTTTCGGGGTTTATTGGGGGGAAAGAAGGTGTTTTTCAACCTAAAAATGTTTACTTTCTCTTTAAAAAGAAGAAACAGATAAAATAATGAACGAAAATACAAAATTAATGTCTCTCTCTAGAATTACAATATAATAAAAAAATATATATTACTTATCCTTAAACATGGTGAACACATAAACCAGCATCCCATTCCGTTCATTGATAGCGTACAAAGACATCCAGTTGTCAGACTTATTTGTACATAAAAATTGAAAGCACCTATTATAACCACGTTAAGCGAGAATGAGAGCAAATAAATTATAGAAATGAGCACACTCAAACGAAAAAGCAAGAAACACTGCTTGGCTATGAATTCCATCGTTTCTGGAATATACCCTCTTTCAAATTTTTTTCACCACCTTTTCTCCAAAATAAGTAAATTCTTTAGAAGCACTGCCAATGTCATTTTATTGTATTCCAAAGCCGTGGGACTAGTTTTAAACAAACTAGCACGATGCAAAAGGTCTTCCTTTGGAAGCACGAGCATACATGTCCGGGGCACTTAAGGGTTTAATTAAAAAATATACCAAGAATACCAAGTACACAATTACCTTAATACAGAAAGGCTCTCAACTGCCGAAAAAATATAGTAATAAATTAAAAGTTAATATAGTAATAAATCACTCTTTGAATTTTGGGCATGGGTGGATAATGAATTTTCTGCATTGGAAACCAAATTATTTCTTATATATATATATATATTCTATTTCCAACTCTAGTACTTATTCAACTTGATCTTAAGTTAGTATTCAAAAATTAATAATCAAATACATTGTGCTGTTCTGATTCATATATAAATATATTATATCAGTTTAAATGTGCAGTTTATGTTTTTATTACGGCCGAATGTATTTTGTTCTGCTTCATTTCAGTAAATTAATAATTTTTTAAATAATCTTTCATTTTAAACTTTTCGATATACTCGTGCCCCCCAAGTAGGATTATCACGCTCCACAAAGGGGGTGTGCCTCACTGTTTGAGAACAGCTGCATTAGGTGGAACATGATACTAGGCACTAGAGAGAATCAGGATTATGTGGGGGGAAATATTATTATTTATCGGAACTTACCTATACGGAAAATCTGTTCTATGTAATGGAAATTTGGAGAAAAATAAAAAAAATTGCAAAATTTAAATGCCACGGAAGGGTTGAAATTTCGAAAAGATAGGGAAAAAGACTTCATTTTGGTTAGATGATCTTGGACTCAAAATAAAATTATTTTCGTACAGTGTAAATAAACAAAAATTATTCTTATATTAATAAATAAGTATCTGTGCATAGCAACATTTCTATATAATCCCTGGTTTCTCCCCAAACAACTTCGATTGAGACCGATCAATCTGGTTCCTGTCTCCCGCTGAATCGCGCTTTGTAAATTCGACAGCAGATTTGTGAAATATTAACATTAAAGTTGTTCTTAAATGTTTCTATTTTTTTTTTGTTTTTCTTGTAACTATTTAGTAGGTGCCCTCTCATAGCAAGCACAGTTAAACAGAACAAAAATACCTATGTATTTCTTAAATAAAAATTACTTTGGCTTTTTACTATAACATAGCATTGCCGGCTGGGTGGCGTGGTTGGTTTGTCACTAGGCCATCTGCACTTAAGGTTGCAGATTCGACCCCGGCCCTTATCGGTGGATTGCCATGATGCAGCAAATTGACAGCGACCATGTCGTTTGATTATACGGCATGTAAAATAACCTAGAGTGCCTGTTTAGCTTGGGTTCTCTTGGCAAAATTAAATCCTAGTACACGTTCACATCGTCAGAGCCCAGGTGCCTCCCTCTAGGATGGAAACTGGGCATCAAAATTACCTGTGGCGATTGGTATTTGCCTATAGGGTGCCACACTAAAAAGAAATATCAACTTCCGAGGAATGTACTAGGTCTTCAATGGTAAAATACCAAACTACAGACAATTAGAAACTAAAAAAAAAAACATCTATTGACTTTTTGCCATGGCCATGCAAGAATTTTTGCATGCGTAACTTGTGTACGCGGTGAAAACTACATTTGCATTTATTCATGCATGATTGAATAAAAATAATATTGTCCACATCCCTTGCGGAGCACTGATGATGGATTTTCTCCACATAATTGTCCTCATAGATCTTTCAAGATACTCAAGATTAAAAGGAGTCATTAACCATTCTCGAACCATAATCAAATACGCCAAATACTTTTTAAAATTTTCTAATGGGGTGCGGATTGGTGCTTTACCATTGCAGACCTAGTACATTCCTCAGAAGTTCGTATTTTTTAGTGTGGCTCCATATAGGTGAAATACCAATCAGCGCTAGTAATTTTGACTACCCGTTTATCCCTCCAGAGGGAGGAATCTGAGCTTTGACGATGTGAAGCCGCACTTAAGTTAATTTTCCCGGTAGCACTCACGACAAACATTCACTTAAGGTATCCGACTACCCTAAAACTGTGAATTTTATGATTTTATTTTATCGGCCATCTTATTAGCTTTATAAAAATACCAAGTTTATCATTTTCCGTTTAATAGATCAAAAACTAAACGTGTTTTAGTAAAAGCAGATGCCATTACTTTAACCAAGATGTCATACTTTAAAACGCGTTTTACTCGAAATGTGATTTTTTGAAAATAATCAAACGGGGTTTAGCGATTGCTAAAAAAGTTTTGAAAATAATTAACTGAATTTTTTCTGTAAGGTCTGTATAATAGTAGAATTGTTTTAATCTTCAGATTTAGCAATCACTGTTTTATTACAAAATTTACAGTCCCTTATGTGAATATAATCACTGTCTTTTTTTCGTATAGTAACCGAGATAAAGTGCTCTAGTTTTTGCAACAAAGAAAATATCTCTTATCCTGAAAAAAATTTAATAATATAGCAATACATTAGATTGAAAAAATTGAAAATTAGTCCATATACCTTTGGTGCAGAATGGGCCTCAATTATGCTATTTTTTGTCAATTTTTACCTATTTTTTCTCA
Source organism: Trichonephila clavata (assembly GCA_019973975.1). Classification (NCBI taxonomy): domain Eukaryota; kingdom Metazoa; phylum Arthropoda; class Arachnida; order Araneae; family Nephilidae; genus Trichonephila; species Trichonephila clavata. Next base: position 21,856 of record BMAO01036963.1, read on the forward strand.
TTTTAGTGATAATAATTTCTTTTTCACTTTTTAATTTTAGTACATTTTTCTTAAAATGCACTAAACAAATCTAAAAATAACAAAAAAATCCCCACATCTAATTTTTTTTTTAAAAAAAAAAAGTTGTCGCAACCAGTCGGATATCTTAAGGGATCTTCAACATGCCATATAATCATTCTACATGGACACTGTCGATTTTCTTCATCGGGAAATTCCACCGATTTGGGCGTGGTCGAACCTGCAATCGACGGTGTACAAGGCCAGAGATAAACCAACTACGCCTCTAAAGATGTTCTTTTGATTTTGTCAATTGTTGAGAACGAAAAACAGTAAAAAATAAATTATTGAATAAATAATTAGCATTAATAAATAAAATTTATTATTAATAACAAATGCTTGATTAAATTTGTTTGTATATACATAGGATTATAATTAACCGAAACAAATTAAGTATGATGGTGGATCCAGAGCCTTAGCCTCAACCCCTTGTGTGCCTTACTGATCGCAGGTATTTTCTTATATATAAATTTGGTTAATAACTGTCAACATTTCTTTCATATTAAACCTTTATATGGCTATTTTATTAGTAATAAATATTTTTTTAATTATCTAGTAAAATATTTATGCAAATAAGATTGATTTATTGAAAGAAATTCATTTAAATTAGTTTGACTTTTAAGACCTTTTTTTTCTGTGGAAAACATGTCTTCCACTATTTACTGGGAGCTATTCAAAAGTAGGGGATCTTATGTTTTGCCTTTTTTATATCTCATTACATGATATTTGTAGAACATAATTTGCTAATACTAAAATCTACGAATGGAATTATATGTTAGAATTATTTAGATTTATACGATGTTCGTGCCTGGCTTCTTGACCATTTGGTGTTGAACCTCCCAGTACTGAATGACGTCATCATCAATCGGGTGTTCATCGAGTCCAGTGCGTTAGAGCAGGTGGTCACCATCTATCCTGGCATGGCCACAGAGTGAACAGGTTTCGTCAGCAACCAGGTCAAGTCAGTTTAGGTATACTCCCAGAAACTCATGTCAGGTAGTTGGGCAAAAACGGGCACAGGTTTCGTTTCTCTCCAGGTGCCTCGGGATAGGACCTACATTAGCCAGGGTTTCCTATAATTTTCCAAGGTTCTTAGATTTTTTAGTCGTGTAAGTACATTTATCAATGTATGTGGATATCATGGTCTTTTCTCATCTCGGGATCAAGAAGACTTCCGGTTGAGATGACTCGGCTCCCTGCTCGGCTTTTTTGTCGGCCCTCTCATTACCGGGAATCTCAACATGACTTGGGACACATTGTTAGGCCCAAGACAAGCCGTATGAAATGTGCTCCGCAATTTTAGCGAGGTACTACTTATGTGTAGGCAATCAGTCGGAGTGTTACTGCTTAAAGCTGGAATTGCTTGGAATTAATGAGGGAGATTTCTGAGCTTGGGAATTTATGAGGAAGATAACTTTGCAGGAGCTAGGGTAGCACCAAGTAATTCAAAAATTTAAATATACCGTGAATGATCATAAAATGTTACAAGCCACATAATTTGAAAACTACATATTGTGGAGAAATTTTGTTTCCTCAGAGTGGAAACAAATGGCACTATACTTTTCATACAGCTGGTATACAGATAGGTAGTGTAAGTTCCAAGACGGTTCAAGGCGTTTGAAATGGCAAGACGGTTATAAAATTGGTCTCGTTTGGAAGTGCGAACCGTGATTCGATTTTTATGGGAAAAGAATGTATCCGAATTAGACTTCACAGTCAAATCGAAGAAGTTTATGATGAAGAAGCAATGAGAAGAGAACGTAGCGAAATGGTGTCGCTCTTTTCAATCAGGAAGACAGGATGCCGAAAACTACAATATGGCAGGAAGCGGTTGGTCAAGTTCGTCAACAGTCCAAATTTAGCGCCCAGTGACTATTTCCTGTTTACGAGGTTAAAGGAGCACTTATCCGGCTGACAGTTCTCTTTAGAAAGTGCTATGAAAACATCCACCGAGACCTAGCTCAATGAGCAGGGACATGATTTCTACCAAGGCTGGTTAAACAAGTTGGTTCTGCGTTCTGATAAATGCTTAAACAGACCTTGTGATTATATCAAAAAGTGATGGGCAAGTATGCCTCTTAATTTCCTTTTGTATTTTCTGTCTATTGTTAATAAATATTTCTTTATTCGACTAGTAACCTTTTTTTAATCACCCCTTGTATTATTTCCACGGAATTTTTTTAAAAAAATGTGGATCAAAACACGGTGGGACATTGCAAGCTTTACAAACATATCTTCTTTTCTTATGTGCTTAAGTAGAGCACAAATGGCAATGTCTATATGTCCTTTGTAAAGTTGGCATACGGCCACTACCTTTAGTCAATTGAACGTCCTTTGGAACAGTTTTCTAGCTGCTCTAGAAATTTATAGGTCATAGTTTACGTTTGTGATTTACGTTTTTATCGTTTCTTTTCGTTTGTGATTTAAAAACCCAGAAATCAGGTGCGCTAGCTAAAGTACTAGCGGCAGAAAGCACAAATCATAGATTGGAAATTAGCTTCCCATTTACATTTAAGACTGATGAAGTTGGTTGGAAGTAATCTTAGCAGACCTTATAAAATGTTTAAAAACATTCTAATATTAACCATTTCCATCATTTCAAACATATACACGAATTTATGTAAAAGACTATACAAAGAGTGTAATATGCATTATATATTTTTAAATATCTAACAGTTTGATTTCATTCATAATTTAATGCCCTTTTATATTTGCTATTAATTGCTAAAATACATGTAATCCGTTTTCTAGCTATAAACTATTTAGTGAAAAATGTATCATTATATTTTTAAAGAAAGCTTGTTTTTAAAAATCAAGTGAATATAAACGCCAAAGGAAATTACGAATTAAAATACCTTTTTAAAAACAAAAAGAAATATTCCTAGCATATCTTCGGGTGCATTTTATACATTCGTGATTTAAAGTTAGAAAATGTTTGAAACTAAAACTACTGATGCAACAGTTAAAAATTCCACGCGAATATATCTAACAAAGTGGGAAATATTTTCCAACTTAAATAGGATATTTCTTATTTTTTTCCTAAGATTGTTTTAATAGTATTACAGAATCGCAATTTAGAATATTTTCTGGATACCAAACATTTAATTCCTATAATAAAGGTGTTAATATATAATTGTTAGCTCGAGAGATAATTTAAAACAGTTGTCGTTCTTGAAATAACATATTATGAGGAAGAATTTTAATTAATTAAATTTCTTTGTTTCTAGAAATACCGATACACACACATTTCCCGGGGAAAAAGTTTTACATTAACACAAACATTCCTTTTTAAATTTCAGAAATTTCTCTTTTCTGAATTTTTTCAGAAATAAAATGAATTAATTTTGTGAAACAGTTTGTATGTACCGGACTTTTAAAGTTAGATATTAAAAATTTTCATATTCCAAAAATCATTTTTATCTTTAAAGAATTTCTTTTTTATATAAAATTTATTGTTTAAAAAAAACGTGATCTTTTTTTTTTACTTATGCATGCATTAAAAATAGTGTACTAATTTAAATAAATATAACACACACATTTTTTTTAACTTATTTAATGTATTAAACCATCGATACATTTCGCCAATTAAAAAAAAATGCCGATTGTTGAACTTGTTATTTATTAGTGTGTCTAAATATGTGTGGGAACTATTTCCCCTATCACTGCCATTGGTGACATATTTTGAATTTGTCAAAAATATGATACACTTAATTATAAGAGTTTGTTATAATTATATATCTTATCAAAAGTGTAAAACGCACCAACATTGATATATGTTTTGACATTTAACAAATATATAAAGATTTACATGCAATCAAATAAAAAAAAGGCTTTTTTCCCAAGATTAGATATGAAAAGTATATACTTAAGGGTATTAACATGATCGAAAGAGTAAAATGCCGAAATTAAGATTCCTTGTTTATGGAACATAAATCTATAAAATTTCCAACAAAGTTTAGATTTATTTTGTGTTCTTAATAATAATATTTTAATCATTCCCTAGAAATACAAAAATAAATTTTGTTCATTACTGTTAATTTAAATTTTACATATTTTTTGAGATATCATAATACATACTTAGATAGAGGTACCATTTTTTTTAAAAACAATTTCCCTTAAATATGGAAAATGTTTCTTGCACATATATAAAACAATACACAAAAAAATGTGAACCTATTTCTTAGTAATATATTAGCACAGATTCCTTAAAAAGATTGCAAAATATTGCAATTTGGAAATTCCCCCCCCACCTTTTAATACATAAATCTATTCTTTTTTTTAAAAAATGTGTACTAATTAGGCTAAAAAACTATGTTCACTGTGCGTACAGGTATCCTGTATATAAGTATAAAAAATTTGAAACTATATGTTGTAATAGTTATTTGAAAGTGTGAAGGCAAAAATTTATGTTTCGGCAAAAAAAGGAAAATATCTAAAAATAGCAAGGTTTTCACATATTAAACAATTCATTACTATTTTCCTGGCTATTTTTATACATCTCATAATGATACTTTAAACCTTCTCTACAGAATTTCAAAAGTAATTTTAAATTTAAAAGTTTTATTTTCCTTTGTTGTAACTGAACATGTGTGTGTGTGTGTGTGTGAACGTAATTTTATCAAACATATCTACATTAAGATACCCCTTTGTATAAAAATATTTCTTGAATATATAAAAATTTTTACACACACATATAAAACAATGAACAAATGTATTCACATTTTTTTTATAAAATAATTGTACAATTTCTCTGAAAAAGTCAAAATGATTTTAAGTTTCAAAATTCTCGATTTTTTTCCTTTTTTCTCATTTAAAATTAGTTTTTCAAAGAAAATTAGGCATTAAAAAGAGAAAAAGGCTATTTTTCCTTTCTAGTAAACACAAACTAACTATCTTTTAAAATGTATCAAAGGAGTTTGTTTACATTTTTATCAATATTTTTTCGTATTTTAAGGTTATTTTATCAATGAACATTTTTGGATTCAGAAAAACGATAATGTTTTTAGATTCAGAAAAATATATATGCACTATTGTTTAATACAAAAAAGGAAAAATTTATTTTTTGAAGGAGTAGATATCTTGGTAGTCTTACTACTTTTCAACATTCTAAGATATCATATTTTCTAATTCAATAAGTACCTCAGTTCAGTTTTTCTGAAGATCCAAACATTTTACATCCAGATTGAATTGTTTTTAGAAACGTTATTTTTAGGGATTTTGAATTTTAGAGCTAGATATTTAATCTAAAGTTAAATTTATAGAATTATTTGAGAAAAAGAATTTTTTTATATACGAATTATATTTTTATGGATACGAAAGTTCAAGTTTGTGAAAAAATGACTGCGAAATTGTGGAATTCGTGGTCACAGTACTTAATGATGTGATGTAGGGTATGAAGGGAAGATTATCTTAAATGAAGATAATCTGCAAATAAATTTTTTTCTTTAATTATTATACGTAGAAAAGAACACATATTGTGCTATTTTGGAATCTTAAAGCGTCCAAAAGAAAGACTAGGTTCAGAGGCCAATTTTTCAAAAAATGATTTTCAGAATAGTTTTAAAGAGCATAAATAGGCATAAAAAGTCATAATTATTTAATAAATAACATGCATCACCCTTTGTTTTTTTTTTAAAAAAAATTATTGTTATGAAATTTTAGCAAACTTTTTAAAGTTAAGAAAAACACCATGAAAGAAAATAAACTACACATTATGTAATTTTAATTTCATTGATATACTTCTTGATTCCCTTGAAGCGTCACGAGCTACAGGATAAAAATATTTTAAGAAATAAATATTTTATTAGCATTTAAATTTGATGTTAATGATTTTTCATCAAAATTACTGCATATGTTAAGCTAAAAATGACTGTAAAATGTGATTAAATGTAGATCTTAAAACCTGCAGTTTGTTACACTCTGAAAGTCCCATAACATATATTTTATAAATTTCATTGGATTGTTTTGGATATATCCCGTTTTAATGCACAAATTATCGCAACAATTTCATTCTACAAAAAACGCATTAAAAAAATATTTTTATTGATAAAGTAAATGCTATAAAAAAACAATTCAAAACACTCTCTAGTTTTATGTATAAGTCCTTCTTTCTTAGTAATTATAATTATTTTTTCCCTAAAAGCCCAAACATCAAACACCAAAAAAGCACTTTTTCAACCTAGTCGGATACCGTAACTAAATGGGCTAACTTTTGAGAAATTTACCTCGAATCATGTGTAATAGTTTTATTTTTATCTAGAGCGAAAGTTAGGTGATATCTTTTCTCAAATTCCAACTCACACAAGCTACGTTAATTTTAACTAAAACCTCCAATGTCTTTTTCTGACATGACTGCGATCAATAGTACGGTTATGTAAGATGGCATTAGTTCAAAAATCATTGTAAAATTGTAAAAATTGTGTAATTATCAGTATTAAATTATGCATGGGAAACAAAATCCATGTCTGGAACAAATGAGAACAGGATAAGTATCTACGAAAACAAGTTTTTAAGACTTATTTTTTTTAGGATTCCGGGAAAATGGAACGTGGTCAGATCTAACTTCGAGTTCTATCAATGATATAAATAATCTGACGTCTTTAACTTCATCAAAATACAATGAATTAATTGGGCAGATTACGTGGTCAGAATGGACGACAACCGCACTACTAAAAAAGTCTTCAGTACCCAACCAGCTGGCAAACGAAGAAAGGGCAGGCCAAATCTCAGATGGATTGATGGCCAAGAAAAATATCTCCTAGTTTTGAGAACTAAGAATTTGAGAACACTAGTACGAAGAAGGCTGGCCGCCAAGGCCCCCCCCCCCTCGGATGTCGAGCCACTGAGAAAGGAAACTTGTGAAATGCGTAGTTACAGTAACTTATGATAGGATGGGGGAAGGGTGTCAGTTTTCCACACTTTAAAAAATGTGTTCATTATCACGTAACCAACTGCTAGGGTTTTTTTTTATTTTTTCCCAGAACAGATTCAATCCCACCTCTCACCTCTTGTCCACTTATAGCTAAGTTTCATTAAACTCTGTATAGAGGCCTAAGTAAAATAATTTGTTACAGTATTATTTCCATTCTTCTTTGATCATACTGCAATGTTACTCAAACTTTCAGTATTTGCGACCCAATGTTCAATTATAATTTTCATCGCTCCCCCCACCTTCCATACAATAACAACAAATTGAATTCAATTATCCGCTACTTTGACGCTAAAGCTACAATACGACTTTAAACTCTTAATGGCATATATGAACCGACGTACATGAACGTCTGTCTCATCCAAAACGTTAAATACCCCGGACGTATGTATACGTCTCTTTGAAGTACGATATTTTCTGTGCATTGCTATCCATAAAATTATTCTGAAGGATTTGGAATGAAATAAAATAAAATGATCTTGACGCAGTGTTTACAAAGAATTTACTTATTTCAGACGATTTGCTTATTTATTCCTTTCCCTCCCCCTTTTCCTAATGCCTCTTATACAGGTGGCCACTTTGAAAACGGTGGCTTTGGGGAGAGAATCACGTAACTTTAAATCGGCAGTTGCGAGATTAATTATAAACCGTACAAATTAAGAAGGTGAGAGTTAATTTGTGTATATAATTTTATGTATGATAGGCCTATGGTATCAGTTGTAACTTTTTAACTCTTTTTACCTTAATATTGTTCAATTAATTATAAAATTCATTGTGCTGTACAGATACATTTATAAGTGTATAACATTAATATAAATGTGTATTATATTTTTTATTATGTCAGAATCTATTTTTTTGTTTGTTTACTTTCTGTAAGTTTATAATGTTTTTAAATGATCTTTTGTTTTCGATTTTTCAATATGCTCGCACCCCCTTCGTAAAATTATCCCGTCCCCCAAGGGGACGCGCCTCACAGTTTGAGAAATGTTGTCTTACTGTCAATCGTCAATATACTGCAGTAATCTCAGAGCATAATTTCATAAAATTACTACCACGTCTTCACTCTTTATGAATACGTTCTTAGCTAAACGTTAAGTAAAATATCAATTTCCTTCTTTTTTACGGTTTCGTATCACTAAAGATTACTCGTGTAATAGTCTACTGTATCACTTTTTTTAATTCAAATTCCAAAACCCTACACATTACCATAAAACAAGGGTATTAGACACTCTATTTGGAATGATGAAACTCGCTTATACATAATTACTCTCGAAAGTGCTTCGCTCTATCTTCTGATGACATGGAAACCATCCTCCTCTTTTGACCACACATGGTTGCCTGATGGATAATGTTTTAATGGTCATATTGGCTATCCGACTGTCAGTTGTCCAGACCATGTTGGACTCTATTCAGTTCATAAGTGAAATGGAATTGAAATTTGCGTTGATAGCCCGATGTTTTTGCATTTGTTTCTATAAATATGTTAATTGATGTCTGCTTTTCCCATTCAATTGCTTTGGAATTATCTGAGTGTTAATTATGTTTTATATCCTTAGATGAGAGCAGCAAGATATTTAATAAATTTATTTAACTTAACAGTGAATATGTATTATTTCTCTTTATTTCAGACAAAAATACTTCGCTATAATATCTGCTACTTCAATAAACTAAACTTAAATGTCTTTCTAGGCTTTACAATATTTTTTAAAGAACAACTGTCAGCGAACTTAAAGGTACCAAGACATGCTGGAAAAAGTAAAATGCCAAAAGTAAGAATCTTTGTTTATAGCACATATATATGTTTAAAAATTCCCAATACAGTTTAGATTTAGCAGCCACAGTTTAGCCACGAGCACAGTGACTTCCACAAGGATAGGGCTTTTGGGGTTGAAACCCCTTGCATACAGCAAGAAAATTTAGGATAGTTTTTAGCATAAAGATTAAGCCTCGGCGCTTTTTTAAACTCCAAGTACAAATGTAAACCCCTCCCATAAAAATAGCCTGTGTACGTCACTAGACGATCCCTTCATCCGAAAAATGTAACTACAACAGACAGAAGTTGCATGCTTAGTGAGTGTCTGAAGTGAGAATTTGCGCATGACTTAGTTGTCAAAAACGTTAAAAAACTCAGATTTCCAGACCTAAAGGGCAGCATAAATATTATTTTCTAAAAGTAGCAGCTAAATACACCATGGATGGCATATCCCTACAGTAATGTTGCCGAGGTGGTGTCTCGCACTGTTGACAGCACAGTCTATCCCTACTGGTTGAACATACTTCTAAGTGTCTATAACATTCTTCCTTATAAATTATAACTAGCTATATAAGCGATTACGGGGCATTCGTCACAAATACACCTGCTATATCAAAAAGATTGCCGATGACATCTAAACTTTCCAAATGTTAACCAATACTACACTAAAAGTATAATTTTTGTATAATGGCTTGAAAAAGTACTTTTTTCTACATAGAAATTGCTTCAAACATGGATGTTAAGGGGGAAAAAGAACTCTTTAATCAATTGCTGCCAATGTTAAGTCATTTACGGGCTCTGTATTCCTACTTTGACTTATTTCAGTGTATTACATCATGTTATAACATATAATGTGTGTTTCCTCACATTTCTTATTCAATTTGGTAAATATAATTTTATTCAGTAATGAAGTATATTTCATCAATTAAAAACAAATGCCTGATATAAATAAACAATGATCCAAATTGAATTGTCACATTGTAGCTGTCTTCAACCCGTCACCCGCGGGACACGAATGGTCCACTGAAGGCATTTTAGTGGTTCCTCTTTTGAATTTGAAGAAATTTAAAAAAAAATTGCCTTGTCTGCTTTCGTCGTAAAAAACATCCAATTTTTTGTTATTCTTGATATATTTAAAATATTTCACTCATATGTTTGATAGCTATTTTAGATAAAATTTTCTGAAAATGACGGAATTTTTCAAAGCTTTTACTGTACCTTAAATAATTTAAAATATAAAGACCTAACTATGCATAAAATCGCAAAATTTTCGGAGGAAAAGATGGATTCGTTTTTTAAAAGGATTTCAAAATATTTTAATTCGAGTTCTCTTTAAATTTTCTGAAACCGATATATATACAAATCTGTAAACACCATGTCTTCCCTTAGAATCAGTTGTAGTCTACTAAGCCAAACCTCCTTTTTTATAAAAAAAAATTCTGGCTACAATATTTTTTGACAGTCTTGTGGGCCAAGATCATTATAAATTTAATAATTTGGCCTCCGAGCGCGAAAGGTTGATAGAAAAGGTACTTTACAGGAAACACACATTGTTTTTTTGTATGATTTTTTATTACTTACACTAAATAAACTAAATAACAAGTACTATAAGTGTTATAAGTAAAATAAAGTTCAAGTGAATATTAGGTTAAATTTTACATTGTTTTTTAACACATATTCTAATTATTTTTTTAAATTTTCTTGGTAAAATAATTAGTTACTGCATATCGTGCAAGAAACACCCCACCCATTGTTACAAATGAATTTAATGAAAAGGAAATAATGTAAATTATTATAAGTTAATATACATTATTATATAATCTGTATATTTTCAAGAAACATTCAAAAGTATTTAATCTATTATATCAAAAATATATCTCATTTAAATCTAATTTCATTAGAATTAGATGTTTTTAAAAGTAAACAAGTAATATAATTAAAATTTTTAACTTTGAATGGATGAATAGAAAGTATTTTATTAACGGTTGAAAATATGAACAATATACATATATATAGGGAGAGAGTGAACTAATAGCAGGAATGAAAAAAAGCTATTGCATAAAAGTAATGCACACCGGTTTGGCTAGTGTTGCTGAAAACCCGGTTTTCGACGCCAGCTTTTGTCACTGTTTTAACAATTACCTTGTAACAACAATGGAGTTGAATCTAAGTTGGTGTTAGTTTAATTAATTAACTGGTAATTAATGAATTAATATTTGGAAAAAAACTGTGTTAACATCAAGTGTCATCCACTACAAGTTTAAAACAATTTATTGGAACTTGATTGGATGTATAGAAAGTATTTTATTAACGATTAAAAATATGAACAAGATATATATATATGAATAAAAATATAATGAGGAAGGGAGTAATCTAATAGTAGGAATTGGAAAAAAAAATTTCCTTTCCCTATTTTTCATGGAAAGTAATAATTCATTTTATGGTTTTTCTTTGCTAATTATTTTACTAATTAAATATAATCATTAGATTTCAGAGATCCTTTTACTGCTTGAAAATATATTAATGAAGTATACACATATTATGACACTATCAAATTTTCCAAGTGTCTTTAATATTTTCGCGCTTTTTTTTTTTTTTTTATTGCTTTGAATCTCTAATGACCAAATGATGCATACTTTTACTTATTACATTGAGCAAATAAAATAAAATGGCTGTAATAAACACCAAAATAAAAGCCCTTTCTCAAGTTGAATGACACGAAAATTGTCGCCCTAAAATAAAATCGCTTAGAAGTGAAAAAGAGAACCGCTCTTTCCGTTTACTGGTCAATAAAGTTAATGTTATAGTCAGACTTTATTGTCCATTTACCCGGTCTTCTCTACGTAAAGATCGCAGTAATTAAAATGAATACATTTCGTTAATCAACTTCAATTGCATTTGAGCGTAATATGAATCTCAACTATGCTTGCTGTTTCTTTCAAAAATAAAATTTGAAAAAGAGCTGCAAAAGGGAAAAGAAATACATTGCCTTTAAGGCTTAGAAAACTTTAAAATATTTTTATGCGATTAAAGAAATAGATTCGGCATGTACTCTTTGTAAAAAACAGGAAATTCTGCAAAGGTTTTTATATTAAAATTAATTGTTTTTCATTTTAAGTATTAAAATTAATTTTCCTTTCTTAAAAAGGTTTGATGGGTTAATTTCCTTAAGTATAGTTGGTCTTTAAACACTACAATGCGATAGAATTTTGTATTTCTTATTGAATATTCATATGACTAAATGTTTGAATCAGTGCAATTATCTCATGTAGGTTCAATTATCGTAACTTTAAGCTGGAAAATGATTTTTTTTTATTGAAGAATGTAAGAGTTATTAAGTAATAAGAGAGAAAAAAGTAACTTATTTTTATTAACTTATTATTTAACCTCTTTAAGTTAGCTTATTTCAATTAACTTACTACTTAACTTATTTAAATCACATATTATTCAATTTCTGTAAATTAATTAATACTACATTTATTTAAATTGGCTTATTTTTAACCTATTTTACTATTTAACTTATTTAAATAGTAAGTTAATTTCGTAATAGAACAAGTACAAAAGAAATTATAACAATTGATATCGAGCACGACACGCTTTTACCAGGATGACATTCATTTTATCTCGTTAATCATTTATTTTTATATTAAGAATTATCTTTTACTTTTATTACCCATAAAAGCAGTGTTTTTAGTTGTTTTTTTACACTCTAATTTTTATTTTAATTCCTGCTATTAGATCACTCTCTCCCTATATATATATATATATATGTGTGTGTGTATGCGTGTGTGTGTTCAAGTTTTCAATATATGCTAACAATAAATAAAAAAAGTGTTAGAAAGTATATAATGGTCGTAAGCTAAAAGCAAATAATGATATATATTATTAAATTCTTATTACACAGCAAAATATTAAATAAACTGTAAAATTATCTAAATTCCCTGATGCATAATTATTCATATTTTATTCCATTTAAGCCAATCATCAGTGATAAGAAAGAGGTTTGGTCTATTTTCTCATTTATTTATAGGCCTAAGCAGATTATTTAAAAAAAATATCAACTTACCTATACCTAAAGAAGCTATTTTCCGAAACAATCTTTAGGAAGATAAGGGTTTTTTCCCCTTCAATCAATTTAGTAAGTTCTCATTCCATTTTTACTTTCCCTCAACAACAAATTCTCTAGGTACATGCCATTTAAATAAAGCTTTTTTTACATAAAAACCCTATTTCATGAGCTTCTGCTTTGTTAATTAACTTCTAACTTGTTCGAAGAAAGAAATGATGGGGTTTTTTTGCATATATACCGGAAATTACCAACTGCATTTCAATTGTCCAGAGTGCTTCAGGAGTTCCGTCATTTTATTTCCTGAAAGATGATGATAAGCCTTTTATAAATTGTTTATTTACATTTTTTAGAGTCTTAGTGGGTCCTATGAGAGTATGTGGTATTCTCTACCTTTAATTATTACTTTTTTTCCTTTGTTAACAATTTAAAAAGGATTCCAAATAGGGCTCGAGGTTAACTGTTGCAAATGAATTTATTTCTTAAATAATGCATGAAACCAAAATACATGATGCTTTTAACAAATTAACTGGGATTTTTCGGTTACTAAGATTAAGTTTAAAATTCAAGGAACGCTTTGGTTTTAAGTTGTTTTTAAGTGTTTGAAGAATGCTTTGATAAAAAAATAATAAATATATAAGTAAATAAAATAGAGTCGAACGAAACTGAGAGTAAAGTATAAATTAAGAATAAATAAAATGCAGTGTTTATAAGTGATAAGATGACTGACACAATCCTGCTAATAAGTAGACAAATCTAGAGTCAAATATTTTTTTTTTTAGATTCCAAATATTATTTAGAAAAAGAATATGATTAATAATACTGAAATAATTGTGAATATGTTGGAAACTTAACCCAATTGACTATCATTTAATTTTTTACAAAAAATGCATAAAGTATTATCTTATTTTTGTAATTTACTTGGTCGTTTTATTTGAATGCATTAACATTGTTGTAGCCGTTTGAATCATAATAAAATTACTTTAAAAAGTTAGCTTCTGAACCACGTAATATACTTTTCCAAATGTAATCGCATCAAAAGTTTGTGTAAATATTTTACACAAAAATGTGTATTCATTATCCAAGACAATTTTATTAAACGCATATAAATTATACTAAACACATGCAAATTTATAAGCATTCTTTTTCAAACTGAATTCACAAAAAAAAAAGACAGAAAAGAAAGAATTATGTTGTACCTTAATTTTTGGAGCGAAGTTGATATATAATATTAAAATTACTTTAAAAAGTTAGTTTCTGAACCAAGTAATAAAAACAAACCATTTCTTGAAATAAATTGTGATTTGGCATAGCTATATGTAAGTTATTATAATTATTCAAATTTTTGAAAAAAAGGCACTAATAACGATTATTTTCTGCAAAATAGTTATTGTATATAACTGTTCAAGTTTATTTTTGTATGTACGAAATGATGATCACAATATCAAGTACTTACTAACATGGGGAAACCTTATTAAATGCTATTTAATACGATTCTAGAATGGTTTTATAAATTCAATTACTAATTTATGTTTCATTTAATTCCAAGCAAATCAGGAAAGATAAATAAATTTCCCGAATCATTTTGTCGAAATTTGTATAGTAAAAATAAAGAAAATGAAAAAAAAAGCATAAAACTTCAGGATATTAGAAATATAATTTTAAAATAAACGTCTTATAATTTATTAAATGAAACTTACACAAGCGCAAACTTCTCTCTTAAAAATATAAAAATGGTTTATTTAAGAAACGACAATTACGAGAAAACATTAATTACATTTTTAGCGGCAAAATTCTTATTTAATTTTTATTTCTTTTCTTCCCTGATGCACTGAAATTAATAACAATTGAAATATTAGTTAGAAGACAATTCAAATTTAGAAGATAATTTCCATTCTGATTAATCGCTTATATTAGAACATTCAAATAAAGTTAGAAAAATTCACAGTTCTAATATTATTAAATTAAATCAAAGATATTCTTTTTTAAATATTTGAGTTCTTTAGTTGATTTTTCTGAATTTTTAATGAATAAAGAGAGCTTACAACTTTCTTTAAAAAAAATCAAGAATATTTTCTAAATTTAATGTTAATGCGTTTCCCTTGCAAAACTTATTTCGAATTAAGTGCCTTATTAATGTTTCCAAGTCTTTTCATAAACAAATATTGTAAATACTTTATTAATATAATGTTCTTTATTTATTTATATAAATGTGCAATTAAATTTTAATTACATCAATGTATTATAATTTCTGAATGTATACATCAAAGAATATTGGCAAAGTAATATAGATGTTTCTTAACTGCATTTTGGCGTTAACTTCAGTAACTTCATTTTTTTTTTTTATCCAATGGGCTGCGGATTAGTAATTTTACCATTGCACATCTAGTACATTCCCAAGAGCTAGTATCACTCTTTAGTGCGGCGCCGTATAGGTGGATACCAATCGCCACAGGTAATTTTAACGCCTAGTTCCCTCCACAGAGGGAGGCACCTGAGCTCTGACGATGCAAACCTGTACCAAGATTTAATTTTAACGAGAAGGTGAAGCCAAACAGTTACTCTAGGGATATTTTACATGCCGTATAAGCATACGACATGGCCGCTGTCGATTTTCTGCATCACGAAAATTCACCGACTTGGGCCGGGGTCGAACCCGCAACTTTGGGTGAAGAAGGTCAGTGACAAACCAAACACGCAACCCAGCTGTCTTCGTAACTTCATATAATTAAGTTCAATGTCTTAGATTATTTAAAGGTATCTGATTAATCTAAAATTGTGAATTTTGTCAATAATTGACAACTTTTTTATGTTTTTATGACCATCTTATTAGCATCATAAAAATATCAAGTTTATTATTTTCCGTTAACTAGAACAAAAAATACACGAGTTTTAGTAAAACCAGATGCCATTACTTTAAGCAAGATGTCGTACTTTAAAACACACACATTTTACACGAAATGTGTTTTTTTGAAAATGCTTAAACGGGGCAAGCAAATTCTAAGAAAGTTTTGAAAATAATGTACTGAAATTTGTTGTGCATGCGTTCTGTATAATAGTAGAAGTGTTTCAACTTTCAGATTTGCCAATCACTGTTTATTACAAAATTTATATATATATATATATATATATATATATATAACGATGATGACGGATTTAGTAAAGGAAGACTACTTTTGGCGAAGATCTTGATAGCGTGGCCGGTGTTGGTATTTCCTTATATGGTTGATGTTTAATTTTCATTGTTATGGAGGAGGCAGTCTTGGAAAAACTATTCTTCTTTATTAACACTGAACATGTAGACACCATAGGATATGATCACGAACAAAAATACACACAGAACACAAACACAAAGCACACTGCAGTCAGCTACATGTTGAAACAAGAGACAAGAGCGCGCGTAACCGTCTGCTCCGAGTTTTTACACTGACGGTGAAGGTCGTACGACTCTTTTGTAACAAGAGTCGTGATTGGATGGAAATGCGCACGAGCAATTAGATTAAGATTAAGATTATAACAGTCTTGTGCGAAAGAACTCGGAAATAATTTAACGGGATAAAGTTAAAGGGTTAGAAGAAGTCATTACACCACACACACACACACATATATATATATATATATATAAATTGCATACAAAAATTAACACTTGATAATTTGTATAGTTTTATAATTAATTCTTAGCTACCGATTAAAAGTTACGCGATTCGTTCCCTTACGCCACCGTTTTCCACGTAGGCGTGGAAATGTGATGTATCGAGAGGGAGGGGAAAGAAAAGGAATAAATCAGCTAATCCTCTGAAATAAGTACATCCTTCGCAAATGCTGTCAAGGTCCTTTTATTGTATTCCAAACCTTCGTAATAATTTTTATTAATAGCAGTGCACAGAAAAGATCATACTTCGGACAGATGTATAATATACGGCCGGGGAAAATAACTTTTTAGCTGAGCGAGACGTTTATACAGTCGGTGGTACTCAACAGGTTTAAATGGTTTTGTAGCTTTAGCATCAATGTATAGTATTATTGTTTGAAGGGTGGGGTGAGATGAAAATTATGATTAAATATTGGGTTTCAAATACAGTAGAACGTCGTTTTCCCAAAGTTTATTATCCGGAGCGTCAAATATCCGAACCAAAGTCCGGATCCGTTTTCGAACAGTGCAATGCTCAACATTTGTTTCCTGTGAGGCCAAAAATGACGGGAAAACCTAAGGTGAGGATATTTGGGGAATTTCAGTTGTGTGATTTGGTAAACATCTGCACGGAATATTAGGTCAGTTTGTTTCCAAGTGGGGGTGTATACCTGTTCTTTTGTTGAGTTTTTTTATGTAGAAACCTGGATAGCATGCGATTCAGACGATTGTGGATTTCAAAGCTAAATAATGACGAGATAGTGACTTCCGATCAAGAAGAATCCAAACCTGTCGACGATGAAACGGATGAAGATGAGACAACAACAGCAACAACGAAAGTAGCAAGGGTCCATCAAATGCTGACGCATTTCTACGTTAGAGACAGCTATGGAGTGGTACGAACAACAATCAGAGCGCTGTCCTACTCAACTACTGCTGCTGAAGAGAATCAGAGACCTTGCAGTGAATAAAATGAAGGTGTACAATGGTACACCGAAAAATAAGTGATCATTTACCATAATCAAGGTAAAATTGCGATATTTTGCACCTATTTTGCTTTTTCTTCCAGCACGTTTCTCGCATGTGATGATTTTCAATATTCGTATAGTGTCCAGTATCATATTCTGCATGGATCGCATTCGGGTATCGGTTATCCGAACAATCGCGTATCCGAACGGTGTCCGGTCCCAATTGATTGGAATAAATGACGTTCTACTGTACTGAAAGTTTGAGAAACTCTGACTTAGTGGATTTCATATCACTGAATCTTCAAATAAGTTCATTTCTTCTAAAGTACGTCAATAATAATTCTCGTAGATCTTTTTAGGGCGATATTACTGAACAATGAATCATTTTTTCCCTAGTAAATATGTATCTAAATATCTCTCAAAAAGGGTTTATATTAATCTCCGTAGATTGGGGATAGAGGGTTTTATACAAACAGTCACAGGGAGCAAGACAGTTCTTCAGGAGCATTGGAAACTTATTGTCAAAAAACAATCCTTAAAATACAGCAGCTATATTTGCAGAATAAATCTAAGAAGGCATTAACACCTTCTACGGCGTTCAGACTCAACTATCAGTGTCTAAAATACAAGTATATAATATATTATTACAAGCACTCGCTCGTCCTATACAACACCCGAAGCTATAACTAATCGCTGGTCTTCTCTTCAATGGTCAAATCAATACCACTCTTCAATGGTTAAAACAAGACTAACTTAGTTTCGGCGAGAGATTCGCTAAAATTATGCCTCACGAACTTTTCTTGAAAAATTCACTTGCGTCATACATGTTGATATTAGTAGGTTTCTCCCGTAATTTCCAGAAAAAACTATGGAGTCATAAACTCGCCAACATGGTCATGAACTCACCAAGTCCTCAATATGGTCGCCAAAAATGATGCCAATTTGGCTCTATCACTAAAAATTCGTGATTAAATCACCGTTATACTGTGTGGAACGGCGCTGCTTGTGAATATTACAATTTTAAACAAAAATAAATGCAACGTAGGTTTTATAAATGTGTTACACATCCAAATAACAATTATTTTCACTGTTTTAAGTATGCTTTACACAACGTTCGTAACAATATTATAAACGAATTCTCTAAAATTACTTAAAAATAAAAAGCAGTTATAATATAAAAAAAATTAACACATTTCAATCAGAGTTAAATCCTTTATCAAATACATCAAAACGCATGTTGAAAAGAGAGGTCCTGTTCAATTTATTATTACGTCTCCTTTCCCGATGACGAAATAAACATCATCTTAGGGGAAATAGGAAGATATTCCTATACGCCTGAAGAGACCGTAATCCACTTACTACCACCATTAATAAGTCTACTTCTGGAGTAAGAGGTTCTAAGTAATTCTGCGTCGATCATAAAGCTATCATAGACGTAATAAATAGCAAAGGAATAGCTGAAATATCATTTTCAATGCTATGTAACTCTGGAGAAAGATATCTAATTTAATAAAATCAGTATCTAAAGCCTTAATAGCCTTATCAGATGAAACGAACGCCATTGCTTTCAAATTTTAATGGTAAAATGTTTGAATTGTTGCTTTTCAAAATGGCTGTGGTTGGTCTTTCGAATATTTTAAGAATTATTTAACTTAAGATTGCATTTTAAGAAAATATAAAGATCCCTGCAGTGAATACTAATGAATGTACTTGCAATAATCTCATATATGAAGATATGCATATTTATGAATCAGATTTGTATATCATTCGATAGATTTATGAATTATTCAAAATCTATATGACTAGTTTATTTCGAATGATATTTACTTCTTAAATAAAAGTCGCTTATTAAAAGAGGGGAAAATTGAATGATATTTACATCATTAAATAGAAATTGCTTATTAAAAGTAATGGCATTCAGAGATGTGTAATGAAACATTTTTAGAATTTTAAGTTACTTGCAGAAGGATAAAGTAAATTAGTTATAATGTGGTATTTCAAATGTTATATTTGGTTACTAAGATATTTTTGATGTTTCGTTCCTTTCAAAATCAATTTTATGTTTGATATAAAATTCATTTATCTAATAAATACTTTTATTATGCAATTATTTCATCGGAATCATAGTAATGTTTTCAGATGAATTTTTTGTTATACTTTTATGAGTTTAGTTCTTTAAAAATTGTAGGATATAATGGGAGTTTAAGAATTGTTCGTACGTTCCTAGGTAAACACTGCGTACAATGGAAAGACTTTTTCAGTTCCTACTATTAACCCACTCTCTCTTATATATATGTATATCATGTATACACATCACTCAATAAGTCCCGGGCCTAACATATAGATGGCGTTATATTTCTAACTGTTCTAAGCCTAACCTAGTAGTACTACTTTCAAACGGCACGTGTAAAAATTTAGGGAGAATATCTTGTTTTAGTTATAAAGTTACAGTGGTTTTTTTGTGGCAACTGTTTTGGAAACCGTGGATGAAAAAGAATTTCGTGTGCTAATCAAACATTGCTTTCTGATGAGGAAAAACACGTTTAAGCATAACAATGGCTTGATAAATGTTATCCGGACTCTGCTTTATCGCAAACAACTGTTAAAAGATGGTATGCTGACTTAAAACGTGGTTGTACAGACACAAACCGACGTTGAATGTTCAAGTCACCTAAATTCTGCAGTTGTTTCCAGAAATCATCAAAAAAGTGGCATGAAATCATTTTAGCTGATCATAAATTGAAGTTGCGTGAGATAGCAGAGAATTTAAAGGTACCGAGAAGGCAGTGCATTTCGCTATTTTTCATGATCATTTGTCAATGAGAAAAGCTGTGTTCAAATTGGGTGCCGCGTTTTCTACTGTTGATCAAAAACAACAACGCATCTACGATTCAGAGCGTTGTTTTTATCTATTTCAGGCAAAATAAAAGGATTTTTACGTA
This sequence comes from Trichonephila clavata, assembly GCA_019973975.1. Taxonomy (NCBI): domain Eukaryota; kingdom Metazoa; phylum Arthropoda; class Arachnida; order Araneae; family Nephilidae; genus Trichonephila; species Trichonephila clavata. The sequence continues at coordinate 42,201 of BMAO01036963.1, forward strand.
GATATGTTACAGGGATGAAACATGGATACATTACTACACGCCTGAATGAAAAAAGATCGTCAGCTGAGTGAACAGAAGCCAATGAAAGGCAACCAAAGCGACCAAAACTCAAACGTCAGCTAGCAAGGTTATGGCGTCCGTATTTTGGGATGCTCATTTGATTCTTTTTGACTACCTTGAGAAAGGCAAAACAATTAATAGTGAATATTACATGGCATTATTGGATCAACTGAATGAAAAAATAAAGGAAAAACATCCTCAAATGCAAAAGAAAACGTACTGTTTCACCAAGACAATGCTCACTGACACAAGTCCATGAAACGATGGTCAAACTGATCGAATTGTATTTCGAATTACTTTCCACCCACCATACAGTCCAGATCTGGCCTCAGTGGACTATTGGCTGTTTGCAGATCTTAAAAGAATGCTGCAGAAAAGAGATTTGTACAATGAAGAAGTGATTACTGAAATAGAAGCCTATTTTGAGAGCAAAGACAAATCGTTCACGAAAAGGTATTAAAAGATTAGAAGAGCACTGGGCTGCATGTATCACTCTTGAACGGGAGCATCTTGATAAATAAAGTTCAATTTTGCAGAAAAGTTGTTGTTTATTCGATAGGCAAGGGACTTATTGATATTGTTATATATATATATATTTTTTCAAATTTTTAAACGTTAAACAATATTTCTGTTCATCCAATCAAGTCAAATAAATTGTTTTAAACTTCTAGTGCATGACACTTAATGTTAATACA
>BMAO01036964.1:0-19822 GCA_019973975.1 Trichonephila clavata
GCTATTTCGATGGGTCTGGAAGAGTCTGAGATTTTACAAATCGAATTCATTCACTTCTTACTTTTAACCATTTAAGTAGTCAACCTTTTGCCCAAAATGTTCCAAAAAAGTGCAAATTTTTTTTTATTGTATATATTTAAATTAAATACTTAACAGAACTGTTTTTTTATTCAATTCTTAATATTAGCTCACTCTTTCTCTATATTTATCTTGTTCAAATTTTCAATCGTTAATAAAATGCATTTTAAAGCACTCAATTTAGCTGAAATTTTATATACACACTTATTTTGGATGACATACAGTTGTTTAATTATAATTAATAAAAAATAATTGATTAAAACTAATTATTCAAAGTATTGAAAATACAGCCACGTTGGCATCATTTTTGGTGACTTGTGTCAAAACTTGAAAATGTTTTTTTCTCATATTTTAAAGATTTCATTTGAGCTGAAATTTTCTATACACTATTGTTTTGGGTAACAATACGAGAATTTAATTATAATTAATTAAAATTATTGCCTGAAATTAATTGCTTAAAGAATTACATATACAGCCCCGTTGGCTTCATTTTTAGCGAATTGGCTTAAAACTTTAAAAGATTTTTTTCCTCACGTTTCAAAGCTGAACAGTTGAACTGAAATTTTATATACACAATTTTTTTTATGACAATGCGATACTTTAATGCTGATTAATAAAAACTAATTGCCGCTTAATGTTGTAATTCTGTCATATGTATATATACATACTTTTATTAATTGTAATTATTTAATAAAATGTAATTAAACTAATTTTTTGTTGATCTAAGTAGGAATTGACTTAAAAAAAATGTTTAGATTATTTACTTTATAATTAAGTATCACAAAAACTCCTAAATGTTTGCTTTTCATAAGCGCACTCTGCATGCTATGACGAATGTTTCATTTATCATAAAAGAATTTCTTTCATACTTGCAAAAAAAAAATTCATGTTCGTACCTCTTTTTCAAACTGTTGAGGATTTTGTGTATGTGTGAACACATATATGCACACACAGTTTGAAGCATGGTGTAATACTAAGCTCTACATTGCAATGGGGGCAGATATAGCTTCGGCTTTATTTGGGTTATATTTCAATTTCATTTCTTCTCCAGCAATGAATTGCACATTTGCTTGCAATATCCATGTTCTTTATCGAATATTTCTAAGAATCTAAATTACTGCCTTCAATGAAAAATTCCAACCTTCACCGCAAAGAAAGTCCGGGATGAGAAGTATTTCAGTACCATGGGCAAACTACATCTCTTAAAAACAGTAGAACTAAAAATCTCTCTATAAGAATTAAGAATATATGCAAATCAAAGATAGAAAAAAGAAAATATCAGTGTCCGTATGCCTCACGGGCAAAACAGTTCCATCTTTCTGTGTGTCGTACGGTACCAGTTAAGGGTCAAAACAGTTAAGGTGTTATATCTTCTAATAATATGTCATGATAATTTTTTTCCGATAGTATTTTTTTAATTCTTTTAATTGATGAAAATTTTTCTTTTCCATTCTTAGAATATACAATCGTAATTGGATCAAAATGCTACATTATTTTTATTTTTTTGATTGTAGATATTTAAGCTTTTTTCTTCATGCGTTTTATATAAATAAGAATAATAAGATATTTTGCTGTTTTTTGAATCTTATACTTCCAATTATTTTTGATAATAATTAATACAAAAATTCTAAATTTGAATTTAACATTTACGCTTTTCAACATATGAAGGTGTCTTTATATACTATTACTGAAACTTCCCGAATAATTGCTGCAGAATAACTTACAGACGAGGAATACAGTCAAAAATTTAAAAATTAAATGTATATCTTATTTTTTTGTTGATATTTTCGACTTACGGATGTAACGAGCTGAGTAACTTGGAACTTAAGATTATAAGCGTTATGTCCAGAACTATTCTAATCAAATCATAAGCATGGGCCATAATTCCACGAAAAACCAATGTAGAAAACACGAAAAGTTGTTGCAGTTTTATTGTAACAAAACACGCGATATAATGTGAAAATTAATAGATTCAAGTTCCAATTCAAATATTATTATTATTCAACCGTAGGTGAGAAGTACGATTTCAGGTCAATACCCTACTATACAAATTTTGAATAAGATGTTAATTAAACCTTTTAACTACTACTTGCTTATATATATGCGTTTTGCTCAAAAGGTGCGTTTAGTGCCCCAGACGTATTTGTATGGCTTTCCGAAATACGTTTCTTTTGTTTGCGCTGCTATCAGTAAAACTTTTCCGAAGGCTTTGAAATGCGATACTATGTACTTGACAGTGCTTGTGAAGGATTTACCTATTTCAGAGAAAAATTTAGTTATTTGCGCATTTTCTTACCCACCCCAATACGACACATACTTTTGATTTTGTGAAAAACGATGGTACTGGGGTGTGAATTGCTTAACTTTTAATGGGCAATCGGCAGTTAAGGAGTTAAACAACATATTTACGTATGTGAATGGATTGTTGTAAAACAATATTTATTTCCAAATTTATAGCAAATTATTCTGTAACGAATTAATTTACAGTAATAAGTGCATTCAAGCATCATTTAAAAACAATTATAAATTTACCTAAATTAATATTATTAAGTATTAAAATAATATTTATCTAAAAATTAAATAAGTTAATTAAAATGCAATAATAGTTATAAATAATGAAATTAGAAACTAAGATTCTCATCATATAAATTTATTAATAGCTAATGTGAATGCTCTCTTATAAGATACAAATAAATAAAATATTTTGATCGAAATTGATTCACAACTGTTCCTTGTTTTCTTTACTACTTAAAACAAATTTTGAATTAAAAAGATGTAATTTTACTTTCATCAAGATGTTGCTCTTAGTCATTCTGGAAATGTGAACTTATGATAAATAATTAATAGCAGCTTCGAAGATTACACACACAATTCCAATTTTCGAAGCTTCATCTCTCTCTCACTTTAAATAAACTATTAACCACCTCATTACTCTAGGAAGCGAAAAAGTATCTGATAAATTATTTTTAGAAAATTGTAAGTTTGGTGAAAGAGATTACGATACTTCATCTGTATTAATTATCTCATTGTAATTAAACTTTAGAGAGAAATTCTCAAACCTGATACTTTTTAAAGCCTGAAAATTGATAAAAACTCTCATATAATGGACTAAACTATATCTAAAATGAAATCTTTAATCGATTCAGATATAAATTGGATAAGAAAAATCTTAAGATTTTCATGAAGAATTTAACTTTTTTGTAATAGTGAGATATATTTCTTATCTGATGTAAAAATAGATTATTACCTTTCATACTTTCATTTTTCTTAATGAAATAAATCGTTCAAACGAAAAGGAATTTGAGTTCAGAAATTTGAGAAACGATTCTGAATATCATGAACAATACACTTTCTTAGAAACTAATAATAAAAATAATAAAACGTAATTGGGTATTTTTTTTCCATCTAATGATGGAGTTTCATATTCTAGGATTTATATTTTTATAATATAGTGTATTAAAATAAAAAAAGCAAATTCTTCCTAGTAATACAGATAATATTTTTTATGGATACTTGTAAGGGTAATTTAAACAACTTATTTAATATTTTTTTTAACAGATGTTTGAAAACTTTAGAGTAGTTGAATTACTTTTAAATTTAGCATACTTTATAATGTTCAAAAAATCTATTCAAAAGGAGTTTTATAAAAGTTCAATAAATGTAATGAATGTTTTTTAAATAACTTGCATTGCAAAGTCTAAATTATAATTTTCAAATTTCCTTTTCCATTATATCTGGTCTGGTCTTTTATCTGGTCTATTTTCATATAGTCTAAAAATGAGAACAGTGAGGAGGAGGTAGATTTTTTAAATACTCAAACATCCACTACAAAGATTCACCTAGATTAATATCTAAATAACAAATGTCAAAATGTTTTCTTTTTCATATTTTATTTCGGGAATTTAAGGGCCTTTTAAGGGCTAAAATTGCATCTGATAAAGTATTTTTCCACACTTGAATTAAAGTAACGATATTTCATGAAAAATATCATCCCCGCACATCATAAAGTTCAAATTGATATATATATGATATGGATCATGATATTCGTCTTTTTCTTGGATGTATAAATTTCTTTCAAACGTGTAATGGTATTTAGAATATATCTGCTAGTCTTGATTAATAGTAATAGATAACTATCCAGGGATTGTAAATTGAAATATTATTTTGCTATCTTAATCTAAGAGTGGAGACGATTAATTTATGGAACAAAGCAATATACTTAGTGATCTCAGAAGCACGAATGCCCTATAAAATTAAAAAGAAATAATAAACGCGTATCACACATTCAGTCATTGAATTAAAATTCTATCAATTTGTTCGTTAATTTTTGAAACAATGCAATTTTAAACTCAGTTTGTTTTTCTATAAAATACCATTTTATCTAATAGCATGTTTTCCGATTCTCATGCATATATTTTTACTTTTTAAAAGTTATTAATTGATACATAATGCACTTTCGACAAAAAAAACATATGCATTATTTTTCGGATAAAATCTTTAGAAAATTCCATTTAAACATAAAAATATATGGTACTTACACATTATCGCAACTGTATTGTCGACATTTTATGGAACGAAGAACATGGTTGCCTTTTCAGGGCGTACGACACAAATGAAATCGAGGTTGCCAATTTGGTAAGTTATCTTCAATGCTGGCATTTTTGCGATAGTACGTAATTACCAAATATATTACCAACAATAATTCTTTAGAAGAATTAATAACAATAATACAAACTTATAATGAAATACAAGAATTTGCATTACTTAAGCAAATTTGCTAGAAAAACAATATATCTAAAATATATGTGTGTGAATAATTATTTTAAAAATCTACTTAATTTAAAGTATTGACGAATATATTATAAAATAAGTATTGGAAACATTTTAAAAAAATGCCTTTTAGTATATTATCTAATATGGAGTGATTTTAAGACAGTATCTGTTTTTCAATATCTAATATCCTACTTTATTTTTCGATGAATTGAATCCTTCAAGCGGATAAAATTAACTCAACTAAATTGCAATAATGACATCCTAATGAAGGCTGAATTTCTACTAATTAAGTCTTACAAAGTTGTCTGAAAAGTTTAATGAGCGTCCTAAATTTAATGAAGATATACCGTCAAAAGTACTGACATCTATTGAAAGCTTTTCCATTAATTAACGTCAAATTCGATTTTCATCCCTATCTTTCGAGGCATACATGGAAAATCATTTTTTGTTCATAATTCTACTTAAAAGTATCTTCTAAGTAGAATTTTTTTTATAATTTCAGAAAGAAAGATAAGACACGTATTATCAGTCCGTGGCTGTGGAATGTTTAAAATGGCAGGAAAAATTTTCGATTTCAACAGAGTAGATTGATTTATCATTCCATTTTATTGTCATTTGGAAAGGAGAAAAAAATTTACTTAAACAGCGATACCGTCCAGTTAAGACCATCGATTGCGTCCATTTTTATGATTTTAAATGTGAATATTAAAGAAATTTTCTTTATTAAGACGAGGAAAGAAAGTTATTCTGTGTGTGTGTACACTGCAATGTATAATGCACAAATTTCTTCCAAATTTCTTTTATAAGATAAAATATGAAGAGTGAAAATACTTGGTTTATTTCTCAGAAATAATTCCTTTGAAGTAACTGCTAATACTATTCATGTGAACTGTTCATTAGGATTTTCAGGAAAATAAACAAAGTTTATTTAGTGTGATTACCCACATAAAACTTTCTATTTTTATGAGCAATCCATGTATTCTTAATAAGACAAATAATATATTTTAAATATATAGCCCAGTTTTTCTCAATAGTTTAATAAAAATTATAAAAGTACAAAAAAAAAGTTAGATTAGGTATTCTCATTTAAAAATTATTTCATGGAATATCTCATATTTTATTCTTATTCATATTAATTATCATTTAATTTCCTGTTTCATACGATTAACAAAAGAAAGGAGAAGTTGTATTTTGTTATTGTTAGCGTTTTGGATGCATGCCATTTTATTGACATGTAAGATATTCTATTTAAAAATTTTAGTATAAATTATGTTTTATTATAGATTAATACGTAACTAAAATGCAATAAATGTAATCCTTTTCAAAAATATCTTTGGCTGTTCCAAATATGTGAAATTTATTATTTGTATATAATTAAAATTTGAGATATATATATATATATATTTAAACGTTTGTAATTTGTTATTAAATTAATAATCCTATTTCACTTTAAAATATATTTTTAGAACAAAATTGTATTTATAAGGAGCTATAATTGTGTTCTTAGTAAAACAATAATTCTGAAAAATACTGCTTTAACTCATTTTATGTAACAAAATGCTTCATATTAAATTTACAATTTAATTTTCTTATTTAATTATATTTTTGATAAATACATTGTTAGTTTATCAATTAAAACCACATGAAGAAAAATAATTTTATAATTTACAAAAATCATCTATTTAGTGTGAAAGTTTAATCACTTTGTCCAAGAAAATAATAGTTTTTCTTTATTCCATTACCAAAAATGTTTCACTCATTTAGTATAACTTTTCATGTCAGATACTACTTACAATAAGCATATAGTGGGCATGCAATCATCAAAATGAATATAGAGTTTTATAACAATATATAATAATAAATGCTGCAATTTTATAAGTATAGTGACATTTTAAATATTGGAATATATTTCTTTATTTTAAATTTTAGTATAGCCATACATGCAATGATTCTACAAGAATTCTTTCATTGGTCAAAATGAAATAATTTGCTTTTATGTTTCCAAAGTTGATAAATGAATTTTCGCAATTGCCTCATTATATTTGACACTATTCTCACATATTTTTATGTACATCAGAAACATAAATAAAAAAAGACCTCACAAAATATTTCAGTCTTATTGAAGTGCAAGAAGATACAATTTCTATATTATAATTATAATAAAACTGCTGGTAACTTTTAACGTTACTGAACCAAAATAATATGTTATATCCATCAATAGTGAAATGCTACCAAGTAGGATTTTTCAGAAAAATAAAAACGTATTTTCGTAGTTGTATTGTAAAACGTGAGGAAAAATCAAATGGATTACAGCTAGCATTGTCTAATTAGAATGTAATTTAATCTTCCAGCGAATAAAGAAAATTTATACAAGGGCGCATATGGTAATATAGAATTATCAAATATCAGTAAAAAATATGAGAAAATATTGTAAAAATTTATATTTTTTAAAAAATAATTATCAGCGATTTAAAATTAATTTAAGTGTTACTTTTTTTTTTAGGTTTATAAGATGTATTCAAGAAACAATTCATTTTCATAAATTTCCAAGGCATTTGTAGGACCATCTTATTTTAACCATAATTCATTTCTATCTTAGATGATTTCAGAAAATTATTTGTTGTATTTCTAATTTTAAAATAATTTATGCTTTTATCAATTTTCTATAAAACGTATTTACACAATTGTTTACTGTTATTAAAGCGCCCTAATAATGAAAAAATAGCTACTGTTAAAATCATAGGATTATCATACGAGTCAAAGCTATTTGAGAGCAATTGCACATTTGGCTAAATTTTATTTCCATAGTTATGGGGTACGTCAGTTAAATAAAAAAACACGACAATGAGAGGGACTTCGCTTCAATTTATATTTAATTCATTGAGCTTCCTTAAATCCTGGAATGCACTGCTAGAATTCATTTAGCTTTGTATGTCTGTGAATGTACAGATTAAGTACGAAGCAGTTCATATTTCTTTTGTTTTTAAACATAAACGGTTGCCCTTTATTCAAAAATTACTGTATCTTTTGTTCTATAAAACCAGCTTAAACTCAATTGAATTGCTTTGTTGTAGAACAATGGTTAACTATTTTGTTAATTGAGTATAATTTAACTGAGATAAAAGAATTAAGGCGTTAAAATTTTCCTCTCACGGATTCCTCCTATAATAATTTGAATAAATGTACCATATATTTGTGGTGACACTGATATCCGAACTATTGAATAAGCCTCGCGATTTAGTTTTTTATTTATCATTTGTTCATGTTTTTATTTCAATATTTCTTTCGTTCTAAAATGTATCGTTTGCATTATATAGCAGAAAAAAATGACAGGAATAAAAGAATTAGATTCCGTTTAGATTTAACAAACTCGATGTTTATTTTATAGTTTTTTCTACAATTTGTTTTTACTAACTTCAACTGAACAACCCCAAAACGTAATTATTTTTATTTTGTATAATTTACTCACACACACACACACACACACACACACACACACACACATACACACACACACACATATATATATATATATATATATTATATACATATATAGATAGATATATAAATAAAGTATTTATGTGGCTAAATCTATTCTATCCTGACTATAATTATCTTAGTTATATAACTATTTTTTGTATATTTTTGTAATATATATATATATACATATATACGGATACCTTCCTAAATTTATAAAAAGTTACCTAACAGTTAAATAAAAATATGTTATTAGTTGTACAGTTTATCGATAGATGGCGCCTCTATATATATATAGCTAAGTAAATTAACAATATTATAATTTATTAAAATCAATTGTATATGTCTGGGTGGTACTTTTATTTTCTATAAATTTAAAAACAAAATATACATTTTTTAAATGTATATATATATATGCATATACTATTAATGTTATTTTATCAAAACTTAAAAATTTTATGCGTTACTGTTATTGTCCATAGCCCGGGAATATGTGTTGTAGTACTCACGTGGTAAGTCTTTATCTAATAGTTTTAACTTTGATTTAAAAATATTTTAGTAATTATTACAGGCTATAATATTATCGTTTTACATTAATAGATTATGGTTTTATTTGTAATAATAGTTAAACTTCCCTGGAAATTTCTTGCTTTCCCTATGGCCTAGAGTATTGGCAAATTCAGGTGAAGGTTGGCTGGCCGAAAAACATAGTTTAAACCTGCAATCCTAGTTCCTAAGCCTAGGAGTTTGCTCTTGTATTTCTGTGGCTAAATCAATTCTATCATGTCTACCGTTATCTTAGGTATATAACTATTTTTTGTATATTTTTGTAATATATATATATGAAAGTAATATGTGGGAAATGAAAGGTAATAAAATGTATAAAAATTCATAGAAATGAATAGTATATAAAATATTTACTCACAAAGAACAGAAATTAATATAAACATTAAATACAAAGTTTGTAAAAAAAAACGTGTGTGGAAGCATATTTAATAAAATAATTTATAATTTAAAATATGTTCTACATCTTCAAAAAAATCTTATACATTCAAATTAAAAATACTCAAGAGCTTACGAAATATTTATTTAATAACAAATATATTGTTACGTAGGTCGGGGTTCGAGGATTTTATGCAAAATCAGTCTTAAATAACAAGGCAATTCTGTAAGAGCGATGAGTATTTATTGTCGAAAATCAATCCTTGAAATACAAGATTCAACAGCAAAATTCGCAGATTAAATAACAGAAGGATTTTACACTTTCAACAGCACTTAGACATAATTATCAGTATCTAAAAATACACGTATATATAAGCTTATTCACAAGCACAGCCAAGCTAATCACGATCAAGGCAAGTTCATTAATCGCTAATCAAAACAGTGCTCACTACTCGCTGGTTGAAATCAGACTGACTGTGTGGCGAGTATCGCTCTATTTATAGCCGGAGCCGAAATTTCTGGAAAGATGCGTTTGCGTCACAGATCGTGAAATTAGTGGATTTCCCTACTAATTTCTAGAAGAATCCAGAGGATCCCGAACTCGTTAACATGGCCACCAATGTCACCAGTTGGTCGCCAATGTCGCCAAGTTGGCCACCAAAATCGTCAAAATGGTCACCAAGTTCGTCGCCAAAAATGATGCCAACTTGGCTCTATTGCCAATATTTCGCCAAGTTCCCATTGAATTGCCATTATAACGTAAGGGTGGTCAGTTTTCCCGATCTCGCGCACGGAAACGCCAAAAATTAAATTGCACGAAAATAAAAAAGAACATACAATTTATGGTCCTCTTAAATTCCCTAGCCATGAGGTAAACATTTTTTGTCAGTACGCGAATGGAAATTTTCAACAACTATCGGTATATATCGGGTTTGTTCTTTCTACAAGAAACACTTACGAGCCTCATTTTCTGGTCGGGAGTTCAATCGTTTCGTCTGAAAAAGGTTTTGCAGATTTTAGCGGGATATTTTTGAAAACACATGCCATGGATAAGTAATATCTTGATTTGACTTTCAAATTAGTTCAATTAAAAATTATAAAAACATAAAATTTAGCACAGCATGTGACTCCTATTAACGTATGTTGGTTTTCTGTGTTTAATAGACTAGAACTTTTGGGATTGACACGGATTGATCACTATAACACTTAAGTCACGTAGAGTAGATATAGACTTTTAATTTAATACCAAATTTAGCTGCTACTTCCTGCTACTCCCTTAGTTATGATTTTTTTTCCAGCGTTGGCCGATGGTATTACTCGGCGTGCTTTATTCTATGTGTGGAAGAAAGAGCAAGATCTCAAGCACAAAACTAATACTGTTTTGAGTTTTGTTAGGACTACAACGGACTTTGATAACTATGAGGATCAGCTGCAATTTTAAATTAGAAAAGTTGTTAAAATTTCTGCTCATTTGTAGGGTGAAAATGGATGATGTGCCGTAGAAATGAAAAATTCTTCTCAAAGTTGGAAGATTCGCGGTTGTCGGGGAGAGTAAGATTTATACCATCCAAATCAACTCCAGGTCGACCCTCAAAATCATTCGGGGAATGCAAAGCCACGGCAAAGAGGAAAAAAGTATGTCTTCTTCTTGCTTCAGCAAACAAGCAAGAACTAGCATTTGCAACTAGAATGTCAATGCAAGCAGCTGGAGAAAGAGATTGAAACACGTGTTGAAACACTTAATTTTGAAACACGTGTCTACTTGCTCACCTAGACGTGCTAATCGCCTGAAGAAATGCCAGAATCGGTGAAAAAATGACTCCTGGTCAAGACTTGGCTCTTTATGTCAACACCAAAATGTCAAAAGGACAATATAATAGAATAAAAGGAAATAGCAAAGAGTTCCACGCTGATACTTTCCCGAACTATAATAAGCTTATAGAGTCTAAAATTAACTGTTATCTTACTGGTATCGTCATTGATGAAATATCAGCAGAGGTTCCAATGCAAGCGCTTGTTTTCCACACCTTATGCAGATTAGCTAAAGCTCAGGAAGATGTTTTACAACAAATTGATACCCAAATAGCATTATATCACTGAAGGCGAGGTTTAAAGCTGATGCATGGTAGACATCTAAAGGTTCGCCAGGGTAATAACTTTATAATTTCAGTTCTTCCAACATTTGTTTTTCATAAAAATATAATACTTCGTATTATGTGAAGCAAAAAACTTTAAATGGGAGAGATATTACGCTTTTGGTTGAATTTTAGCATTTTTATCATTTTCTTATTTTTTTCTCCAAAATTAATTAAGACTTTGCAAAATTGATTCATAAAGGTGTTTAAAACATCCTTAGAAAAATTACAAAAAATTAATTTACACAAAAAGAATAAAATTTTAAAAATTTTCAAATTAAAAAAAAAAATTAAATTTGTAAAATTTTGTGAATAATATGTGCAAAATTTTATCTCGTGTCATTTTCTTAAATAGAAATGGAAAAGAAATGCTAAAATATAATTTAAAATACATAAATAAAAAAAATGCTTAAAGGGTGTCGAGTCCTTATAAACACTACTTATTAACCTTTATTGTATATGTACATTGTTATATTTAATTGTATTTGTTTAATACGTTAAAATTTAAATTTTTTAACATGCCACTCTATTTCTTGTATATATTCTCCCATGTGTCAAATTACTGCTTCTGTTAATATCCTTAGATCCTTGTTTAAAAACTAGTTCCCCTCTCAGCAATCATTTATTCTTGATCAAATTTAAACTTGGCATAAATTAGTTAAGACCCTATTCATCTTATTTCTTGGTAAAATCAAAAGAGAATAACCAAAGCACATTAATTACTACGATTTTTGATCATTAGATATCATTATGAAGGCTTCAAATCCATAAAATAATTTCCGTGCGCCAGATCGGGAAAACTGACCACTGTGCGGCGTTGCTTGTGAATATTACAATTTTAACATGAAATAAATATAGCATAGAGTAATATAAAGGCATTGCACATCCAAATACAAATTATTTACAATATTTTATACAAAATTCGTAACAGTATTCTGCAAGTGGGAATGCATGAAATTCCATTATAATGATTTCATTTAGAATCTAAAGGAAAATGTGTATGTAATTTTAAGTTTTGCCATTTATAATAATATGAATTATAATTTAAATTTACAATATTTATGCTTCGGAATGTTTGATAAAGAATTTTATGATTAAATAAATTTTTAATAAAATAAAATTAATGTGTATTGTTTAAATGAAAATAAAGTTTGCTGGAATGTAAAAAGATATATGAACTTAATAATATAGATTAAGAATTATACTTTATTAAACTAAAAAGTGTTCTAAAATTATCATAAATTAAAGATAAGTAAAGATACTGAAAATTGTGTAATGGATTTTTCGTTATATAAAAAAAGTGTTCTGTTTCTCTTGTTTTATACATTTTTTAGAATTTTTCCATAAAAATGTATTAAAAACCTTCAGTTTATTGATAATAAATAAAAATATAACGAAATTCGTAAAATTATTATTTTTTATTTAATTATGCAATGCATTTTAAATATAGTAATATCTATTTTAAATGTAATAATATAAACAAAATGTAAATAAAACGAACAAATAGATAAATGAATTCAGTAAGATTTGCTAATTGAATTAATACACAGCACGAGCTAAATATACTTTATTTAATAAATTTTTTAAAAAAATGGAATCTTATGTAATATTTTTCAGTATTTTAAATGCATTTCTTGCGATTTTACTATTTAAACTCATTACAATTATAATAGCTAATAATTTAAATTATCTAATTAGAAATATATTGTTCATCAAATTATTATAGAATGAGTTAAACAAATTTCAATAGAGTAATTTATAAAGAATGTGGATTAATGTAACTAAACTTAAATGCATATGCTTCTGCTAATTTAATTTCATTATAATTTCAATGCATAATGAATAATTTAACAATATAATTTATACATATAATAGAATTAAAACAAAATACGGCTGAAATAACTAACATCGCTAACTAATATTAAGTAACAATTCTTCCTTAACTATAAACCTGTATAGTTTTAATAATAATTTATTAATTTCTATTTACCTTTGACGAAGTTTTTAAATATGCATAATTATCATACGAGAGAAATTTTTTGCAAGATTAAAGCATAATATAAAATTCTTTCTCAAGGTATCAGAGTGGTTGCGACAACTTTTTTTTTAAAAAAAGGAGATATGGGGATTTTTTTTTAATTTTTAGATTTGTTTAGTGCAATTTAAGGAAAATGTGCTAAAATTAAGAAGAGATAAAAATATATTATTGATAAAAGTGGAAAAAATAGTAAAAATTGACAACACATAGTATAAACGCGGCCCATTCTGCACCAAAGGTTTATGAACAAATTTTTAATTTTTCAATCTAATGTGTTGCTATATTATTCAATTTTGAAATGATCTTCAGTATAAGAGATATTTTCTTTTTTACAAAACTAGGGCACTTTATCTCGGTTATTATATGAAAATGCTTAAAAAGACAGCGATTATATTTACATAAGGGACTGTAAATTTTGTAATATAACAGTGATTGATAAATATAAAGGTTAAAACAATTCTACTATTATACAGAACTTACAGAAAAAATTTCAGTTAATTATGTTCAAAACATTTTTAGCAATGGCTGACCCCGTTTGATTATTTTCAAAAAATCACATTTCGAGTAAAACTCGTTTTAAAGTATGACATCTTGGTTAAAGTAAATGCATCTGCTTTTACTAAAACACTTGTAGTTTTTGTTCTAGTGAACGCAAAATAATAAACTTCGTATTTTTATAAAGCTAATAAGATGGCCCATAAAATAAAATCATAAAAAAATTCAATTTTTGGCTAAATTTACAGTTTTAGGCAGTCGAATTTCTTAACACAAAAAAAACACAGAATATTTAACTGCATTAATGTTTGAATCAATAATAAGTGATCATGTAGAAGAGAGGTAAAAGTTGATTTCGGGCTGCACATTAAACCTTTAATAAAAATTTGGATGCTTTGAAGTTATTTTCGCAATAATTCCATTTTCGTTTTACCGAAGTAAGGGAATTTAGTGCATATGAAAGAATTAAATGAATATAAAAATTATCCTTCTAAAGCTAAATCAATCCATTTTAATGAAATCTGAGATCTATTGTATTTAGACGGCCTGAGGTTTAATAATTATATTCATATGCATTAGTGTTTTACATTTTTATCTGGCGCAACGTAATAATAGGAAACGAAATGAAGGAAATCGAATGATACATGTATTTTTTTTACACTTATGAAATTTTTTTCGGCATTGGTTGTATCAGATTTAGTATTTTGACTCTAAGAATTTTTCTTTAATTTTACTTTGATGAAATTTGTATTTTAATATGATTTCATTTCAGTTTTTAAAACTTGTGCTGTCACTTTTTTTATCTAAATTTTTTGTGTATTATTTTGAAGTGTATAGTGAATTTTCCTCCTTAGTCTTGAATTTCTGTTTTGAATTTTCCTCCTTAGTCTTATTTTAATTACATACTTTGTATTATTTGCTTCAGAATTTCTTTGAATTGACTTGGGTGCATATATTCATTCCAGATTTAAAGAAAAATTCGTTACTTATCTTGCACAAAAGTTCCAAACTACTATTTAAAAATTAAATGCTCTATTTTAAAGTAACTTTGTAAAATACACTGCTGGCCACCGTAAATGCAACACCAAGAAAGACAAGAGATTGCACAACAAAAATTATTTTGTAGATAACATATTGACCAAGTATCAAATGATTACATTTATAGACTTCTGTGAAGTGTGGTTCCTGCCAGAATCAGTAGACAGAGCAGCCGCCATTGTTCGAGTTCACCGCTACCACACGACTCGGCATTGATTCGAAAAGACTTTGGAAGCGTCCTTCTTGGGGTGTAGTAGACCAAGCAGCTTCTACACGTTGCAAAAGTTGATCTGTTGTGGAAGATGGGGGTGTAATCTGGGTCAATCGTTGAGCAACCATGGACCACATGTTTTCTATCGGCGAAAGATCCGGTGAGAGAGCCGGCCAGGGAAGCAATTCAATCTGAAAATTCACGAAGAACCTTTGGACAATGCGTGCCACGTGTGGTCGCGCATTATCCTGTTGAAATATGGCTGTGGCCAAGCTCTGAATGTAAGGAAGGACAACTGGCTCCAACACCTCGGAGATGTATAGCGCTGGCTGTTTAAAGTACAGGCAATGCGTTCTAGAAGAGTGCGAGAGGGATATCCAATACCGCCCCACACCATAATACCCGGTGCAGGACCAGTGTGGTGTTGCATAACGCAGCTGTTCAGGATCCTGTCTCCACGGTGTCTCGAGACTCGAATACGACCATCGTGGTGTTGCAGACGGATGCGTGACTCGTCAGTAAAGACAACTTCATTCCAGTCTGCCGACCACATCCTTCTTTCATCGCACCATTGGCGGCGGAGACGTCTGTGTTTCTGCGTCAAGGATAGACCAAGCAATGGACGTCTTGTGGACAGACCACTCTGCTGTAAACGGCGTCGAATGGTACGCGCAGACACTGAATGATGCGTTACACACTCAATGTGGTATGCTATGCTTCGTGATGTGACTGAGCGATCCGTCACTGCCATGCGCACAATTTGCCTGTCCTCACGTGAAGTGGTGCACTGAGGTGGATGCGATCGACCACGTCGGTCCGTCGTACCCTCCTGCATCCAACGTTCATATATCCGCATTACAGTTTTTTGGTTTTGTCCAACACGACTACCGATTTCCCTGAAAAATAATCCACAATCTTGGTAGGCCACTATCCTTCCTCTATCGTACTCGGATACTTGATCAAAAGCTGATTGCTGTTTTCTATGAGACATAACTGATCAGTTTTTGAAAAACCCACAAGAAAAACACAATTGCCGAACTTGAAATCGTCGTAATCTCAAACCTTAAATAGCGCTTTGAGGTGGTGCCACAGGCGTGCGTGATGTATGTCTGCGCTGAAATTCTAATCATTTGCATATCTCACCTCCGCTAATACATGTTGCAAATTTCATGTTATTTGCGTGCTTTCTTCAGGTTGTTGCATTTACGGTGACCAGCAGTTTATTTTAGAACTAGGTGATCATTTTTAATTTTAAACACATTGTATGATAACTCAACTAGTTAAAAAAAAAAGAGTTTGCAGTGTGTATTGGGAAATAACACATGGTCCACATGCAATTAGATCAAAGTCACCAAAAACTCTATTAACGTTAAAATGTAATGATCCGTTGTTCTGTGTATTTTTACAGTGTGTTTTCTTACAGTTTTTTTAAAAACCATCTCATTTCAGCAAATCTAATGCTAGTGCTGAGGGACAGTTTGGGTTTAATTAATTTGTGTTAATAGCATTAAGGAATAATTGTTTAATCTGCAAATATTTTATTTAAAAACTTAATCTCTTGAAACAAAATAGTAATTTTTATTTAATGAATAGATTAACTAGTCTTTCAAAATTTTGTATTGAATTCTTAGCAAAATCAATACATGTAGATTCTGATAAAGCGCAAATTTTTTGAAAGACGTATACTTTAGAGCAGGGGTGGGCAAACTTTTCCAGGGTACAGGCTACTTTTTATTTTTTCAAGGTGTTGCGGTCCACCCAGTATCAGTGGCACACACAAAGAGGGGGGGGGATTTTCCTCGGGATCATACCCTCCTCCATAGCCCATTAAATTTTTCCGATCGATTATAATCCCATGTATATAGTAAGCAAAATTTAATTAAGTATTCGTTATTAATAATTATTTATACAATATATAATTTAATTACAATATATAATTTACAATAATTTATTTCTTACTCTTCTTTGTTTCAGACAATATAAAAAATGAAAATATTTATGTTTGGCAGCGTATTGTGATAGGATATGAGAATGATAGATATTGGACCCTGGACCACCCCCTTTGAAAAATTCAGGAGTTTTCCCACTTCCCAGGGTCGTAGGTGTGGTGAGGTAAGGAGAAAGTGAACAATATTAATTATAACTTAATAATTAATACGGATAATGTACTTACCTATACATAAATGAAATGAAAAACTCACTTTTTTGAAACCATGTTTAAAGCAAAATGCAAAATACAACATAATAATAGCCACAAATATAAAAATATCTAATGATGCATTTATTGTCAAAAAATTCAAAATACATTAAAAAATAAAACATTTACATCGAAAGTTAGTTCGTGTAATTATAGTCAGTACAAGACTTAGTCTGCGTACTGTCAGCCAATCTTGAATATTTCCGTACACAATGACTAACGGCTTATCTTCAGGCGGTGACTAAATTGCCTTGGGGGTCCACCGGTCGATCACGATCGACGTAATGCCCACCTTGGCTTTAGAGAATCAGAGGAAAAAAAAACAAATTTAATACAATTAAAAGCTGTTTATAACTTTGTTTTTATATCTTGTTGCATATGACATCTATGAATAAAATAAACTAAATAAGTTTTTTGTTAAATTTTTCTTAATGAACATTTTATGTTTTTCTCGTATTCCGCGTTTTACGTTTTATGACTATTTATTTGCTTATACCATAATGTAGTATAATTTTTCTTTAATATAATTCATATTGCCAAACGTAATATGTGCAGTTTAAACACTTTCCAATGAAAAATAAACTTAAAAACGAACTATGTTACAATAGGGAAAAGGAGAAAAAGGGGAAAAAAGAGTTTATTCCAGACACGACAAAAATGATGGAACGCAAAAATACTTTGAATCTTCGTATATGTGTGAATACAAAAAATACTTGAAACCATTAAAATACTATATTTGTGACGTGGTTCCCCAACTTTCAACGAAAAAATGTTTTAGGATGTGATGAATAAAATAACAGATAACTGTAAAAAGAGTAGTCCTTTAAAAAAGACGCGATCCTTCCTTAACTAGAATAAAGCCTATAATTTATCAATTTCACGGTTCCGACATGTTTCTTTTTAAAGTGTCATTCATCTTCGGGGCTTTTTTATATTTTGGTTATTATAATCTGCGTGGTGTGAAAAATAAAAAAGAATCTGGTGCGTTTTATTGAAGTGTTTCAAGCAAAACAATTATTTAAAAGAATCAGAACTTCTTCTGAAATATATCTAATGAAGATACAGTAATATATAAGTATGAAAGACTTAAATAAAAAATAGTTTTTACAATCATCATGGAGAATAATAAAAAATATCACAGAGTAAAAATACTTCATTAATTTAATATCGCCAACTATTGATGATACATTAGATTGCTATAATAAACCCATAAAAAAATAATTTTGCAATAATACAGGATTCTTCAAAAAATTTCATCCATTTACTATAGCAATGATAGAATTTGTACGTAATCATTTCTTTGGAAACTAATAAAATACTATTTTATCTAAATAATTAGATACCCAGGCACACATTTTGTATTTAGTTGTTGAAATCGAGCATCTACATCAAATTGTCCATATTCTAACGAAAACATTTTAATGATGAAACAGATATTTAATCTCCTTCAACTCTTTTTAAAATATAAATTCTCATGTTGAACCAACATTTTGTTTCAAGAAAACTTAATTTTTAACCCCTTTCTCTGGTACGCTGTACATGCACTGTGTTTGGACCAATATTGCTTTGCCCGTTCGGTGTACGGGCATTCTTGTTTCTCTAACGTTTGCATTGTTTCACCAGTATCTTTTTAATATCAAATTGATTGTTTAGATGGTGAAAATTGTACCTTTAAATAGATTAGGTAAATGTAATAAAAACAAAGTAAAATAATTGTACTTTTTTTATTTTTTACAGCCTTAAGATTAGCTTCTCTATAAGGTATTCATGTAGGACAAAAAAAAAACTTACAGGAAGAACCCTATTATATTCAATCAAGTTATTCTAAATGCTGAAAAATATTAAAAATGTCTGCTTTAATAATATTTTACCTTTTAAAATTATAAAATTAACTAAAAAATAGAATAAAAAATGTGATTTTTATGGATCAAATTCTGTAAAAAAAAATGAAAGTGTAAAGACTTTTAGCGCATCTGAAATGAAAAGAATTTAATTTCACATTAATTTTACAATTTATATTAATTTATAATTTCTTGAATTATTTATCTTCTACTGTTTGCGTCTATTTTTCTATTCATTTTTTGAATTGCGTAAGTAGTTATTGATGAATTACATCATGACTGTGAGTTTTATACAAGCATTTGAAATTAAATTCAGATTTATCCACATTTCTTTTTTGGTCATTGTCCTGATACAGTAAAAATTTTACATAAACTCTTGAAAAAAAAATTAAAAATGACATTTATTTTATGAATGATTTATATCATCTCGTCTTTTATCATGATGATTAGTTATTAAATAATGGAGAGAATTATAAGATATATATATATATTTGAATATATTTAAAATCGGCAATAATAGCATCATTGATAATAGCATCAATAATAGCATCATCAATTCATTCAAATTAATATTTCCAATGTCTCTAATATTTAAAA
>BMAO01036965.1:0-18438 GCA_019973975.1 Trichonephila clavata
TATCTGATGCGAAATATTTGTAAAAAAATTTGGCATTATTGCTTGATATCCAAGATGATGCGACTTGGATTTTCGGACACACTCATCAAAATTATACACTCCTACCTAACTCTCGTGAATTTAGGGTAAGAGTTGAAAACAGTCTTTCACCCACGTCCAATTCTCAGTGGAGTACCCCAAGATCTTTATTAGGGCCCAAGCTCTTTAATCTATACATCAATGTCATTCCGAAGGCTGGCGACGTTCATTTAGCGATGTACGCGGACGACACTGCCATTTTTACTCAAAACACTTGTAATCGTAATATCATTGAGCGGTTAAAAATTATGTAATTAGACTCCAAACCTGGCTTAACGACTGGGAAATTAAGGTCAATGCATCTAAAAGTGCATGCCTCCTCTTTACGAGAAAGCGGTGCATAGGAAACCTCCCACACGTCAACATTTTTAATCAGCCTGTCCCTGGGTTACTGAGTATGAGTACCTAGGGTTAATACTTGACGCTAAATTAGTTTTGCCAAGCATATCCGTTCCGCCCACCAAAGGCGCTGGAATGAAAAGCACTCTAAATCGTTTGATTTTTCGAGCAAGCTCGCACTAAGGCACAAGGTTCTGTTATACAAAGCCATTCTTAGCCCCATCATACTGTATGCTTCTCCCATCTGGGCAGGTGCGGCAGTTACTCAATTGAAAATATTGCACACTTTCCAAAACATTCAACTGCGTAGAGCAGCAAACGCACCATGGTTTGTCAGGAACGAAGTCTTGCATAAAGATCTTAACGTTCTAAACCGCTTCTTGATTTCCTTAAGAAACAATCAGAACATTTTTTCAACCGGTTACCACAGATTCCAAGCGAATCCATCAGAGAAATCCAGGCATATAATAATTCTATCCCTAGCTCTTCTAAGAGACCGAGAGCAGTCCTTAACCACTCATATCAACACTTACCAGCCCTGAAAAGGATGAGAATGTCTTGATACAAATTAAATTATTTATCACTTGTTGTTTTCTTTTGAAAGACTTCATTCACTCAAATTATTACCCCCCCCTCCATGCAAGCTTTTGCATGCAGTTAGTGTGACAACTTGATCCTATTTTAAACTTCCCAACCTTTTCTACTTTTTCCAATGGGTTATTTAAATCTCCTTTCAATAACCACACACAGATATTTAAGAGGCAATGAGTAACGGACTTAAAAATAATATTCTATTTAATCTATGAAAAAAAGAATTCCTCCCTTTTCTCCCTCGTTCCTTCGAGATGCAGCAGCTGGTTGAAGGACGGGCGTCGTTGTCAGAGTGTAATCTCATTAACTAAATCAATCGGATGAGTGGTTCCCACTCACACCTCTACCGGCGTTGTTGCGCTGCACTCATTGTGGACAGCTTTATATTCTTATGTAACACTTCAGCAAATTCTTCTTATTTTTTTCTACTTATTATGAGGAGTGGATGATAGAGATTTTCTCTAAGGGTCCACGTAAATGTATAACTGTTACGTTACCAAATGTTTGTAAAATCTAAATTTTTTGAACTTTTCAAAACATTTTTTAAAACCCTAAGGCTTTTTTAAATGTGTCTCTTTTCTTTCAAAATTTTTTTCCAAGTACCTTATAATATACTACATAAAACTGTGCATGGTTTTTTTCTGCTGCTGCTCTTTTAATTTTTTTATAATTATACTTCCAAAAATCTCAAAAAAACATGAATTTTATTTTGAAATATTTTAGAAAAAGTACTAAACATGTAACAGCTAATTCCATGCACAGTTTTTACAAAAACATACATTTCAGAACATGTATAAAAAATTTCAACCCATACTACAATTATCAAAAACGCCCTAGAGTTTTGAATAATAGTATATGTACAAAAATTCAACACGGAGAAAAATGATTTGAAGTTTTCATTCCATGAACACAGCATGATATAATATTCATCAAATAGTCTGAAACTTTTGAAATGTTAATTAGCTTATTTAAAACTGCTTACCATAAGAAATTGCACAAATGTAGAACAATTAAACAGTATACTGCAATAATGAATATATAGAAGAAAACGAATGAAGATCAATATTTCCATAAGACTTTATCTTAAATTATTAAAAAAAAATACACACTCTTCAGATCTAATTACATGCTCAGAGCTAATGCACAACATGTACAAAAGATGTTTATGCCTTTATTTTTATTTCATGATTTTAAAAGCCTTCGCATGTTAATTATTGTACACGAAAGAAAGCAAAATCAAAGAACAATTTATAAGTAAATTCATCAAAATCTAAGAACGGGCAATTTTACAATAAGATGGATGTCTTCGACTGGGAAATTTAATGGCATAAAGTCTTGCCGCTCTCTCTTATTTCGATTACACTGCCATACAATAGTACCATTTCGCAGTATTCTTCATTTGTATACATCTCGTTCTCCCGTACTAGAATTCGTAATATTAGAATACGGCTGTTTGCAATTGCTAGCGACTACACAACAGATTTTAAATAATAACCATGATCAGTACCGCAGCAAATAAGTCTATTTTTTGGAACTGCTTTTGAAATGTTTTCTTCGTTCAAAATATTTTATTTTGTCTATATTTTACACATACAAAATAAATTTTATTTCTTAAGTACTCAACTATTGTATTATTAACGAAATTTATGTATTTTTAAATTTAAAAACGATTTACATAAGAGTGACGTGCAAGAGCGAAAGTTTCCTGCTGGCAGAGTTCCAATTAATTTCACTTTGGAGACGGCCCCTAACTAGCTTCTGGAAAATGGTCAGAAAAATTGAGGAAATATACGATTTTGAAAGTTCCATAACTCGGCCAGTTTTTATCGTAATAAAATGAAACTCTTTGTGTTTACATTGTTTTCGTGTGTACTACATCTTTTCCTAAGTATAAGTGATAGGACCTGGGGACCGTATAAAAATTTAACTTCAGTAATTTTTTTCTAAATAGGGTTTTTGGTTCGAAAAGCACATAAAAACATTCTTTACCTTTTTAAAAACATTTTTCAAATTGGAAGTGTACATCAAAACCGAACGGTTCGGGAATTAGCTATTGGGTCACATTAAGGCTGGACACTCTGTATATATAAATATAACGATGATGATGGATTTATTAAAGATTACGATAAATTTTGTAAAGGATTTTTCACAGCGTGGCCGGTGTTGGTTTTTACGTATAAGGTTACTATTTATGATGGTTGATGATGCCTTTTCATTCTTATGGAGGAGGCAGTCTTGGAAAAGTTATTCTTCTTTATTAAATACTGAACATGAAGACACATAGATGGACGGAATCACAAACATACACACATAACACAAACACAAGCTGCAGCAGACTACATGATGAGAATAAGAGACAGAGCGCGTAACCGTCTGCTCCAAGTTTTTATGTTGGCGGTGAAGGTCGTACGACTCTTTTGTAACAGGAGTAGTGATTGGATGCAAATGCGCGCGAGCAATTAGATTAAGATTAAGATTATGCGCGCAAGCAATTAGATTAAATTTATAACGGTCTTGTGCGGAAGAACTAGGAAATATTTTAACGGGGTAAAGTTAAAGAGAGTTAGAAGAAGTAATTACATATATATATCACCAAAAACAAATATATAAAAATGGGAGAGTTTTTCTATTCTTGCGAAACTGGCTTAAGTAGATGATACCGCTACAAAGTTTTAATTTCATTCATAATAATATCATAAAAAGCACGCACAACTTTTAAATCTTGGCCAAATCCCTTTACTCTTCCCCAATAAACAGTTCACAAACTAGAATTTTTGCATGAATTGCACAATTCTTTCTTGAGATGATTTGTTACTGCATATGTAATGTCAGTCTCATTTACGCGCGTAGAAAATAATTAATTCACTTTTTATCAAGCTCTTTTCTAGCAGATAATCTGAAATGTGGGTGTGGTAGTTGCTGTTCAGCATCAAATATTGCTCCATAACTTGATAAAAAAATGCAGGTAAAGCTTTGAAATTTTGCAGGGATGTTTATAAAGATTCGAGGTATCAAATAAGCCAATAATTTTTTCTCTCGATAGTTTGATGATTTTTAGGGTACCATATCGCCTTAAACAATGAAAAAGGTCAACAAAAAGTGAAATGAGAATTTTCTTTAGTCCAGCAGTGCCATGTATGGACAAGTTCTACTTTGTAAACAACAACATTGAGTGGAACCCTCACTTACTTCCAGTGTAATGTTAATTTATGGGAAAACATCGAAATTCAACTGAGTTTTTCAAACTTCTAATGCAAGTTTTTGAAACTTTTTTGCACTATATGGATAGAAGATGATCTGTAGATTTCAGATTCAGGATTTTATAGTATTTATTTCAGTGGTCTTTTCTAAAATACCGTGTTAATTTTTTAGCTCAAAGCAATGGAGATTTTGCATTAACCGGAAAAAGAAAAGGGTACTGATGCTGTAGCGCCCTGTAATGACTTCAATCAGCTTATAAAATGACAAATTTATTAAGAGTAAAGATTAACTAAGAACACTCGTTCCGAGATTGATATCACAGTCTCTGTAATTGGCAATAGCCGCCAAAAGTCCTTCGCTGTTGACTATAATCGCAGATGCAGGGTAATAGCAGCCAAAGTCCTTCGCTGTCGACCATAATCGCAGATGCAGGGTAAGCGCAGCCAAAGTCCTTCGCTGTCGACTATAATCGCAGATGCAGGGTAAAAGCAGCCAAAGTCCTTCGTTGTCGACTATAATCGCAGATGCAGACCATGAGTTTCTCGCTAGATCGCTCGAGAGGCCTCTAAGCGGTTCTCTCTCCATCTCCTTTCAAAATTTAACCCACGCCTTTTAAAGTCAAGGTTGCTCTCGGTCACTCTTTTCGGCTCCCTTTGTCCCTTGTCTCGTCGGCTTCTCCAACGTGGGAAAATTCCTGGTCCAAATGTTGGGTGCCACCTCAACGTCCCGCCGTCGCCAAGGATGCGTGGGAAACCGAAATTCCACAAAGGCCGGGGAATATGCCACTCCCGGATTCTGAGGAATGGTCGTGGGAACAGAGGTCAGAGCCCATTCGGGCCACTTTTCCCCAGCAATTAGGGAAAAATAGAGCGGCTACATCACAGCTGGTTAATTAGGGAAAAATAGAGCGGCTACATCACAGCTGCCTCCCTCCTTCAAGTGTCCATTTCATGGGACATTAGGAAATAATATTGAATGTCACAGGCATCACTGCAGGAGGTCGCGCATTCAGTGAGATAACCCAGGGCAGCGTAATTAATACGAATACACAAAGCTTAACTAAAAATAAAAACTAAATCATTAACCTCCGAGAATTTTTCTCGGTTAACTTCCCAAAAAATTAAAAGGAAGTTTGCATACCAAGAGGCTCAAAGAATTTGATACTTAACAATATACACTTTACACATGCAACACAAACATACACTCACACACACACAAAAAAAACCAAATTAATAGAAGGAAACTAAGAAACACATCATTCCAACCTACTTAATCCATCCGCATTTCCATGGAGTTTTCCTGGTTTATATCGGATTTCGAAATTAAATGGCTGCAAGCTGAAGGCCCATCTTTGTAGTCTCGGGTTGCTATCCCCCATTTTGTTTAAGTATTTTAGTGGGTCGTGATATGTTTCTATAATAAATCTCTGACCATCTAAATAATGCTTGAGTCGCTTTAAACCGAAAATGATAGCAGCTAATTCCCTTTCTACTGTGCTATAATTTCTCTCTGCCTTTGAAAATTTCTTACTTAGGAATAAAATGCGGTGTTCCTCTCCGTTTATACTTTGGGACAAAACCACTCCTGCTCCTATATCACTCGCATCGGTCTGCAAAATAAAATCTTTCGAGAAATCAGGGGCAAACAAAATAGGCTTCGAGACAAGTTTACCTTTTAATTCTTCGAACGCCTTTTCGCATCGTTCGTCCCACACAATGATTTCTTTCTTACATTTTCCCTTAAGAACATCTGTCAAGGGGGATGCTATCTCGCTGTAGTTCGGAATGTAATGGGCGTAATACCCAACAATTCCAAGAAAAGACCGCACCTGGGTTTTAGTAGTGGGCGTAGGGAAATCTTTTATAGCTTTTATTTTCAAGTCACTAGGGGATCTGCTCCCAGATCCTACGGTATGACCAAGGAATAACACCTCTTCCTGCGCGAATTTGCACTTCGAAAGTTTTACTTTCAAACCGGCAGCTTTCAATCTCCCCAGCACGAGGTCAATATGTTTTACATGGTCTTTCCAATTTTGAGAAAAGATGGCTATATCATCGATATAGGGAAGTGCGAACGATTCTAATCCTTCTAAAACCTGAGCCATGAGTTTACAGAAGTAGAAAGGCGCGCAAACTAAACCGAACATCATTTTCTTCGGAATATAAGTACCGAAAGGCGTGATAAATGCTGCGTACCTTTGAGCTCTTTGCGTAAGTGGGATTTGAAAGTAACCTTTCGCCAAATCCATTACTGTCACATATGGTGCAGCGCTGACCTTTTCCACAATTTCTTCTATGTTTGGTAACGGAAAAAATTCCGTACGCGTCACTTCATTTAACCGCCGATAATCCACACACGGCCGTGGGTCTTTATTTGGACTTTCCACCAAAATTAAAGGCGACGTGAAATCAGATTGACCTATCTCAATCACTCCCAGGTCCAATAATCGCTTTATTTCCTCTTTTAGGATGTTTATTTGCCTAGGGGACATACGATACGGTTTTGTTTTGATGGGCTTTTCCGAAATTAATTCTATGTCCATGGTCATTAAATGAGTAGTCCCGGGATCAGAGGAAAACACTTCTCTATTTTTAATAATTACATTTTTTAACTCTTCAATTTGACTATGGGACAATTTGTCTATCAAGTGACTCTTCTTGCATATCTCCTCATAGTCAAACGTCGTGGTCTGTTTTAATGGGTAGGGGATCTCTGCATCTTTTTCTATCTCTGGAGAAACTTCTTCTATAACCAGATTTAAAGAATCGGGCCTTCGGTGATAGGGTTTCATTAAGTTTACATGATATATCGTATCTCTTTTCCCCGGTAAATCCACCACATAATTGGTGTCCGAAATTTTATTTAGCACTTTTCCTGGACCTATCAAATTTACGTCCATTTTATTCCGCTTTGAAGTGGCCAACACCATTACAAGATCGCCCTTGTGTAAATTTCCTTTCAACGGAATTTCAATCGTAAAAAGTTTTTCTTTTTTGTTGACATTCTTTCATCCGAGTGACGGCAAGATCCTGACAGCGCTTGAGCCTATTCATTAGTTGTAAGATGTATTAAACCACCGGTTTACTCGTTTCCCTTTTGTCAATCCACCCCTCGTAAATCAGGGTTTGAGGGGTCCTCAAATTTCTTTCCATTACCAATTCAGAGGGGCTAAAACCCGTGCTTTCATGAGAAACAGTGCACAAGGCAAATAACGCTGAGGAAAGCGTATTTTCCCAATCTGCTTCCGATTCTACGCAAAGGGCTTTTAAGACGCGTTTAATAGTTCTGTGAACCCTCTCTACTGCGTTACTCTGTGGGTGGCTGACAGATGAATGGACCACCCGTATTCCGAACTTGTCAAAGAAAGTCGCAGTCAGCTCGCTCGTGAATGAAGTGCCGAGATCTGATTGTATCGTCTTTGGGAAACCTATTCTTGAGAAAATCGACAAAAGGGCATCTAGAACCTTTACAGATGAAATGTTTTCAACTGGGATCGCCTCGGGATACTTTGATGTTACACATATAGCAGTAATCAAATATCGGTTTCCTTTTGTGGAAAGAGGGAGCGGCCCTACTGCGTCTATGTTGATTCTAGAAAAAACCTCCCCGATAATTGGAACTAATTTTAGTGGAGCTTTTACTTTATCGCGAGGTTTACCCACCCGCTGACAAGCGTCACAAGTTTTCACAAAATCCTCCACATCTTTGTAAATATTTGGCCAAAAAAAAAATAACGCAAAACTCTATCTTTTGTTTTTGTGACACCCAGATGTCCTCCAATTTCATCGTGGCTCAACCGGTTAATCTCGTGCCTGAATTTCAAAGGCACACACAATTGTCGTATTTCGTCCCCTCTTTTGGTTCTAGTAACCCTAACCAATTTTCCTTTCATTAGTTGAAACTCCTCATCTACGCCTGATCTGGCTTTTTTCCACAACGCCTGGAGATCCGGGCATCTCTCTTGTTCTGACCGGAAGTCGGAACTAGTTACATTGGCTAGACAAAACTCCCTCATCCCATCAACCTGAGGAATTTCTAACATTTCCTCTTCATGTATTTCGGAAGGGGGAATTTGATCTGAGTTTTCTGTCGGAGAGCTGTTCGCCGTGGGCAAATTTGTACCTATTTCTTTACTGGCGCTTCGAGTCACAACCGCGTTTATCACTTGCACACCCTTCTCACTTGACTCAATAAGATCCGCAGTACGATTTCCCAACAAATAAGGTTCGTCCGCACTGCTATTAGATTTGATTGCTGCCTTCGTGTAAAATTCTCCTCCCTTAGTTTTAATTTTTATTTTCGCGAGCGGCAGGCAGTGACATACGTCATCCAACGGGCTTTTGAGCCACACATATTCTCCCAAAAGGTCGTTTTCGTTGATCCAACTGCGTGCGCACACATCTATGGAGGCACCGGAGTCTCTCTTAGACACACACGCTCTACGCCATTTATTTCTAATTTAATTTTAAATTTTTCAAAAGGGTCCTCATTCCCGGAGTTTACATTTAAGTTCGCCACCGTTTCATAATTGCCTTTCGTTAGCCTAGGGCAAGAGGGTTTTATGTGACCAGGTTCGTTGCAAAAATAACAGATGATGGGTTTTTTCCTTTCGAATGGTCTCTCCCATTCTCTTTGATTATCTCCCTTAGTTTGAGAATTTCCCTGAAATCTATCATTTCTAAATGATCCCTTGTTTGTAACGTTAGCTTGTTTGCTTTTCCCACTAATTTGATTAACCTTATTACCCACAAAAGGTTGCCTCTCGGATTGCTTACGCTCCCCTGCTTTTATTATATTCTGTTTCCTATGCACTTTTTTTACTGCTTCAAAATGATCTAACTTTTCCGCTAGATCAGTAGCGTTTTTAAAAGCGTCCCACGAATCGATAAAGTGATCCACTAATTCGATGGGGGCTCTCTTTTTTAATTACTCGGTCACTAATAATTCTTTTAACCCACTTATATAGATCTTCTATTTCCATCCCGGCTAACCAATTTTCTAACTAAGACCTTAAATCAAAAACCAAGTCTGACCATAAAGTGCCTGATCTCCGCTGATGCGATTCAAATCTATCTCTAAGCGCTACGGGAGTTAGCTGGAATCTATTCAAAAGTAATTTTTTAATGTGAGGATAATCGTCTCCTCTTTCAGGTGGTTCTTTTGACACCAATTCAGTCGATTCCACAGGAAGCAAAGGAATAAGCTGTGAAACCCACCTATCTTCTGCTACTTTTTCTTTTTTGGCTTGCCTCTCGAAAATTTCAAAAAACAGATTAATATCTGCATTTTTGGCATCAAATTTAGGCACCAAGTCTTTTAAATTAACACGTCTATTTACCATTTGCCCTTCTAAGTCGGCAGACGAAACACTAACCGTATCAGTAGCATTAGACAATCTTAAACGTTCTAGCTCATAATCCCTAATTTGTCTCCGCTCCTCAAACTCTTGATCCCTAATTATCTTTTCTCTCTCTCTTTCCTCCCTTTCTCTTTCCTCTTTTTCTTTCACTTCGCTAACCTTATTTTCCTCTAAAACTCCCTCCATCACCGCTTTGATGGTTTCCATACCATAATTCTCATTTTGTAAAATTTTATCCTTAATTTCTACCTTTCTCAGATCATCATGGGCTTCTACCCCTAATTCCCTCGCTATATCTAATAGGTCACCTTTTCGCAGCTTTAAAAGGAAAGCCATGATGAAAAATACACACTATAACCAACTAAACCAGAGAACTACACTAAATGAAGAAAACGCACATATATCAAAACCAATAAACTCTTAATAACACCACTAAGTAAGTCTAAAATCGATATGCAAAATTGACCATATGCTAAACAATAGTACTACACTAAAGGCAGAAAATACACATATATCAAAACCAATAAACTCTTAATAACACCACTAAGTCTAAAATCAATATGCAAAATTGACAATTTGCCAAACAATAATATTACACTAAATGCAGAAAATACTCATATACCCAAAACAAGTATAATCCTAAAAACACCACTAAATTGGTCTAAAATCAATACGCAAACTTGACAATTGTGCTTTAAACTACAACTGTACTCAACTATCAATAACATAAATAAAAACACATTTCTACGATTCTGATCCCGAAAACCAAACTAACATAATAAATTTTAAAAAAAACACTTTCACACAAACAACTCTTTTAGACTCTTGGTAGTCAAATGAATTAGCGCGAGTACAAAAAACAATTTAATTTCCAAACAGCACTAAACTAATAAATAACTACTGCCCCGAGCATAACTCAAAGAAAGGGACTATATATAACCTCTTTTTCCTCTTCTCGATGGGGTTCCGTCTTTTGTGATTGATCTTGGGCGGACTCCTTCACTTGTCGTCTAAAGAACTTCTTTTCGTAGTTGACAATGGGAAGCTCAACCTCTTGATCTTTGACAACTGTTCCTTTTTGTAGTTGAAACTGCGGCACTTCACTAGTACAAAACTGGATCCAGTCTTCAGATCGTAACTCGACTTGTCACACACAAAAGTCCTTGAGAAAATTTCTCTCCTCACTGGGCGAGTCGCTTCTCTCTCCAAACCGTTCAATTTTCGAACATGGGCAGAAACGTGCGTTCTAGCATTTATTCCATTTAAATGCGACCGCTGCCACCAGATATTTATATATTATAAGCTGTAATGACTTCTGAATGCGATGGAAAAGTAATCGGTCTGTACTGTTTGAAGAAATCTTTATTTTTGTTTTCTACACAGTTACACAAAATACATCTGGCGGCTCTCGCGCGCCCTCTTACGGAGAAAAATAAGAAGGCTTAAAAAAGGTTACAACATGCCGCCCACCTTGAAATATTATTTCAATATACATGAACAATATAAAGTTATTTTACATGAATGAAAATTTAATATTTAAGTAAACATTCACAACAATGAAGTATATATGCATATTAAAATGAGTTACAAATAATAAAATTATAGATTTAAATTGGTAACAGACTTAATTTTGTTATATTTCTTTTAAATATGCCATCTGATGTTTTGACAGTAACAACCCTGACTATATTATCTAAACCAGGATGTAATTGAACAATTCTACCCATTTTCCATTTAGTAGGGGGTAAATTGTCCTCCTTTATAAGGCACAAGTCATTCAATTGAAAATTTTTTGTTGGTAGAAGCCATTTTGGCCTTTGTTGCAATCGAGATAAATTCTCTTTGTGCCAACGTTTCCAAAACTGTTGAACTAGTTTTTGAATTTGTTGCCATCTAGTAAAATAAGAATGACTTGAGTCAATGTAATTAGGTTCAGGAATACTTGTCAAAGGCCTTCCAATAATGAAATGACCAGGCGTTAAGGCTGATAGGTTGTTAGGGTCATTAGATATGGGCGTTAATGGTCTGGAATTAAGACAAGCCTCTATTTGAGTAAGAAACGTTTCAAACTCTTCATATGTTAATTTAGTTTCTCCAACAACGCGTTTTAAGTGATATTTAGTTGACTTTATTCCAGCTTCCCAGAGACCACCTATGTGTGGTGCACTTGGAACATTTAGATGCCATTTAATACCATTATCAGTTAAAAATTTACTAACATTTTGATTATAGTATTCTGATTTTGCAAGCTTCTCAAATTCCATGAGTTTGCGTTTTGCTCCAACAAAGTTGGAACCGCAATCACTATATATGTCACTGCTTTTTCCTCTGCGGGAAATAAACCTCTTCAGAGCTGCAATAAATGCATCTGCTGAAAGATCAGTCATCAGTTCTAGATGAATAGCTCTAGTAGTGAAAGAAACAAACAGAGCTATGTATGCTTTAAAGGATTTGGAACCTCTACCTTTAATGGTTTTAATTTGAAAAGGGCCAGCATAATCTACTCCACAGCGCATAAAAGCAGGAGCAGGAGAAATGCGAGAAGATGGCAAATCGCTCATCATTTGATTAGTGATGGAAGCTTTTACTTTGCAACATTTTACACATTTTCTTATTAAGTGTCTGATGACATCTCTAGCACCTATTATCCAATATTGTTCTTGAATACAAGATTGCACAAGTTGTGTACCAGCATGCAAGAGAATTTCATGATAATGTCTAATAATGAGATCTGTTAGAATATGCCTTTTTGGCAGTAGGATGGGATGTTTGTGGCCATATGCGAGATTTGCATGTCGCAAACGACCGCCCACCCTGAGAATGTTTGAATGATCTAAAAATGGATTAAGAGATAAAATTTTGCTTCTGCAAGATAGTGGTTGATTTCTTTTTAAAGCATTGATCTCATTATTAAATTCAATAGTTTGCACTAATTTAATTAATACATACATAGCATTGTTTAGTTCATTAGTTTTTAAAAACCCATTTGTTTTATCCTTTGAATTTTTACAATTATTGACAAATCTTAAACAATATGATATTACACGTTTAAGTTTAGAAAGAGATGAGAATTTATGAAGTAAATCATTACCATCAGGCAAGTGATTTGGTACAATAATTGATTGTAATGTACAGTACCTTTCTTCTGGCACAGCATCATTCAATGCAGGAACAGAAGAGTCTGTCTGAAAAGGAAATGTTTCGTTTAAAAATTTGGGACCACACAACCATATAGAAGTGAGTAAAGTTGAAGATGATACACCACTGGTTGCAAGATCTGCAGGATTTGCGCTTCCACTGATATGATGCCACTGAGTAGCAGAAGACAACGTCTGGATTTTCGCCACTCTGTTGGCTACGAACGTCTTCCATCGGCTGGCATGGGATCCTATCCAAGAAAGAACTATGGTGGAATCCGTATAAAATTGGGCTTGTGATATAGGGTAATTCAGAGCTTTACAAGTAAAGTCCATCATTTTAACTAACAAAAGAGCTCCGCATAATTCTAGTCGAGGAAGTGAGACAGTTTTAAGTGGGGCAACTCTTGTCTTGGCTATTATTAGTTGAACGTTGATTTTTCCTGTATCTGATACAGAGCGACAGTAAATTGCAGCTGCATAAGCCTTTTCAGAAGCATCACTGAAGCCAAATAGATGAAACTGGTTGTCTGAATCGACTAACAAGAATCGTGGAATTTTGATGTCTTTGACAAATTGTACATCATTAGCAAGTTGTTCCCATTCAAGTTTAATGTCTGTAGGAACCCTTTCGTCCCACTGCAATTGTTGTTTCCACAGTCTTTGCATGATTGTTTTATACTGAATTGTGATGGGTGACAACCATCCAAGTGGATCGAATGTCTTAGCAATTGTAGAAAGTAATGTCCTTTTGGTTAAGGTGCCTTCAAAAGATAAAGGAGTGATTTTGAAGTAGAATACATCTGAAGCTGGATGCCACAGGATACCTAAGGTTTTTACTGTATCATCATTGTCTATATTCAAAGAAGTATTAGATAAACGCATATCTGAATCGATTGAATTTAAGAATTCGCTGCAATTAGAAGCCCATTTTCTCAATACAAGTCCGGCACTGGACACCATTTGAGTCAACTGGTTTTGAAGTTCCAGAGCTTCAGAGAGTGAATTGGCTCCGGACATCAAATCATCAACGTAAAAGTCCTTGAGAGCTGCTTTAGAAGCAAGAGGAAAATTATTTGATTCGTTTAATGCCAACTGCTGTAAGCATTTTATTGCAAGGTACGGCGCTGATGCAGTGCCATAAGCAATCCTTGTCAACCTAAAGTCTTGTATTGGCTCAAAAGGTGAATTACGCCACATGATTCTCTGGAAATCTGAATCGTGTAGAGTTATTTGTCTATACATTTTTTCTATGTCCGCAGTTATGGCTATTTTGTGCATCCTGAAGCGTAGGAGTAATGTTGTTAAGTCAGTCTGTAGCTGTGGACCAACCATTAGTTTATCGTTAAGAGAAATACCACTTGAGGACTTTGCAGATCCGTCAAATACCACGCGAAATTTGTCACCGTTTTTATTGGGTACTGGGTGATGCGGGAGATAAAAACTGGAACTGGCTGGAACGTCAATCTCGTTTTCTGGGATTAATTCCATGTGACCAAGTTTCAAGTAGTCGTCCATGAATTTATGGTATTGATCAGAAAGAGATTGGTTTTTACTGAACCGGCGTTCGATTTGCTGTAGACGATGCACAGCAATGTCTCTAGATGAACCAAGTTCATCACTAGAATCTCGGAATGGAAACTTGACTGCGAATCTACCTGTTGAGTCACGAGTATGAGTTCTTTTAAAATGATTTTCGCAAGCAATTTCTTCATTCGTAAAGGGTTTTGTTTCAGAGAGTTCCTCTAATTGCCAAAATTTGTCAAGTTGAAACTCTACTGCGTTGTAACTTGCATGATTTGATATGATTCTTTGGCAAGAAATTTTTGTTTTTCCAAGAACAACCCAACCGAAAATGGTTTCCATTGCAGTTAAAGAATGTCCTGGAACATTTAAATGCCTGTTGAGCCTTATTTCTCCAAACACGTCTGCACCTAGCAGAATGTCTATTGAGCTTGGCTGAAGACAGTTGATATCCGCTAATTGTAAATTTTTGAATGTATTCAAAGCAGACGCATCAACTTGAAATTGAGGAAGGTCACAGGTGATTTTGGGTAAAATTAATGCATCTACAGTAATACTTGTATTTTTGTAAAACAGTGATGTTATTTCTAACTGAACTAAGCCTGAAACCCTTCCCACGTTCCGCGAACTTAAACCGTCTACGTTTATGTTTACGCTAGTGCGCTTAAGTTGTAATAAATTTACACAACTCTCTCTAACAAATGAGCCTTGACTGGCTGAATCAATGAGTATTCTGCATTTTTGAAAAGCGCCATTAATGTCTTTAACATAAACGATTGCGGTAGGCAATAAAACAGCCTGAGCGGCAGGTACGATTGCATTATTGCTACTTATCGTGGAATCTTCCGTGTGTATATCTGATACCGTGTTGGCAATAAAAGTTTTGATATTATTTGGATTTTTTGAGCATAATATTGAATTATGTAATTTGGAACAAAATTTACAAACACCTGCACGGCATTTAGAAATGTGATGCGTTTTATTTTCTTTAAGGCAGTTAAAACATAATTTGTATTTTTTAACAACATCCCATTTTTCTTTAATCGGAAGTTCTAAGAAACTATCGCATACAAATAATCCAAAATGTGAACCGCTATTGCAATGGACGCAAACATTCGAGACTATTTGTGAAGAGTAGGGAAATTTCTTATTTGTTTTGGTCATTTTACTTCCCCCCGCTTCAAAGGGAACAGATGTTTTTTCTTTCTGGCACTTGGCTAAAGAAGCGATTGCAGTCGCCCTGCCTAAGACGAAAGATTTAAACTGGGCGAAGGAGGGATTTTTTTGTTTGTTTGTTCGAGAGTCCAAACGCGTAGTGTTTCAGGGTCAAGTTTCCCCCTTAGCAAGAAAATTATAAGGGTGTCCCAATGCTCCACGGGTTGCTTTAGGATTTGTAGTGTGTCAATGCATTGTTGGGTAGTGTCAATTATTTTTCGCAATCCCGACGCAGATTCTTGTTTTAAAACAGGCTGCGAAACTAATTTATTTAATGCTGCATTTATAATTTCTGCTTCATTCTCATAGCGTTCGGTTAATGCATTCCACGCCTTTTGATAATTATAGTTTGTTATTTGAATAGATTGTAATAAAGTGGCTGCTTCGCCTTTTACTGAAAGTTTAAGATATTGCAGTTTTTGACTATCGCTTAAAGTATTATTATTTCCTACACTCGCAAGAAATAAATCGCGAAACGAGATCCAGTCCATATAGTTTGAAGTGAATACTGGCAATTCTATGCGAGGAAGTTTCAAATTGTTTACATTAGTGTTAGCAATATTTTGGCATGCATTAGTATTATTATCATTCCTAACAAGTTTTTTCATTTCCTCTTTTAAAATAATTTTTAGCGTATCTAATTTAGAAAATAAATCATGCATTTCTATTTCATAACCGTTAAAATCTTCATCTGTACAAGTACTTAGAAGATTATCATTTAAATTATTTACTTCAGTATTTATTAAATTAACATCTTTTTCATAAACTTCAATAATGGATTCAGAATTTGCTTGATTTTGTAAATCATCAATTTTGGAAACTAAACGAGTTAGCTTACCTTTTACGATTTTCTTTTGCTTAAGAATGGCGTCCATGTTGTTTTGTGACCTTCCCAATATCGAAGTTCAATGCTTGCGATGATTATTGAACGAATTTGTTTTGATGCTTGATTATTTCGACAAATGTCGCAGACCGTTACACTTCATCAATAAAATGTTTTGACTTGAATGCTGGTGCTCGACGGACCACTATGAATGCGATGGAAAAGTAATCGGTCTGTACAGTTTGAAGAAATCTTTATTTTTGTTTTCTACACAGTTACACAAAATACATCTGGCGGCTCTCGCGCGCCCTCTTACGGAGAAAAATAAGAAGGCTTAAAAAAGGTTACAACAACTTCAATCAGCTTATAAAATGACAAATTTATTAAGAGTAAAGATTAACTAAGAACACTCGTTCCGAGATTGATATCACAGTCTCTGTAATTGGCAATAGCCGCCAAAAGTCCTTCGCTGTTGACTATAATCGCAGATGCAGGGTAATAGCAGCCAAAGTCCTTCGCTGTCGACCATAATCGCAGATGCAGGGTAAACGCAGCCAAAGTCCTTCGCTGTCGACTATATCGCAGATGCAGGGTAAAAGCAGCCAAAGTCCTTCGCTGTCGACTATAATCGCAGATGCAGGGTAAAAGCAGCCAAAGTCCTTCGTTGTCGACTATAATCGCAGATGCAGACCATGAGTTTCTCGCTAGATCGCTCGAGAGGCCTCTAAGCGGTTCTCTCTCCATCTCCTTTCAAAATTTAACCCACGCCTTTTAAAGTCCAGGTTGCTCTCGGTCACTCTTTTCGGCTCCCTTTGTCCCTTGTCTCGTCGGCTTCTCCAACGTGGGAAAATTCCTGGTCCAAATGTTGGGTGCCACCTCAACGTCCCGCTGTCGCCAAGGATGCGTGGGAAACCGAAATTCCACAAAGGCCGGGGAATATGCCCACTCCCGGATTCTGAGGAATGGTCGTGGGAACAGAGGTCAGAGCCCATTCGGGCCACTTTTTCCCAGCAATTAGGGAAAAAGAGAGCGGCTACATTACAGCTGGTTAATTAGGGAAAAGAGAGCGGCTACATCACAGCCCCCATAGTAAGCCTTACGGTAGAACTAGTTCATAAGCACTCAGACCTCTCACCGACAGCTTTTCTTATTTACATTAAGCGGCTCCTCTATTTTTGGTTCAATTTTCCAATAACGTCTTCTATTTTATTTCATAAAAATGCGTAATGGTGTGAACATGCATTTTTCTTTTTATGTAAAATAATTATACATAGATAGAGGGAATTCTTGAGCTCTAGCACTTTTATAACCCGTTTTCGAAATTTTACAAATCTGCTTTATCCAACAGATGTCGTTGTTTGCAACTCGGATGACGTCATAAAGATAACTTTTGTTTTCTGGAAACCTATCGTTACTATAGCAATGGGGTGTGGTTTAGAAATGATTGACATATGTAGTCGGTATGAGAGCGCATGCGCTCTTTGAAGAACCAGATCGAAGAGAGGAAAAATGTGTCAGCAAACGGGGAGGGGGGTGAGGAAAGAATGGGAAAGAGTTTTCTACAAATAGTTTCAACGTTTGAATAAGGTTCTGTCACACTGCCGCACAAAATTGGGTGCGGAGACATTTTTTTTTTGAAAGCCGTGCTAGTGGATAGGTATCAAAATGTGCATTGCACTTCTAAGTATATATAGTTCTGGAATCTACTCAAAAATACATTTTTCTGCAGAAATGATGAGGCTAATCAGTCTAGATTTGTCGGAAAACATAGGATATATTTGCTTAATTTGGGTATAATTATTATGTGAGTTTTTCCCATTCATATGGAAAATAATTGAGAGTAATGCACTTGATATTTTGTCACATGAATTATTGTATTTCAGGGTAGGCCTTTGAGTACAGCATTTTTGAGGTAATTCTATTGTAGAATTTTACTGTTTCCTAGTTTCGGATGACATTTATTCCTTTTTGTGGAAATTGGTATTGTAGTTTAGAAATCATGTAATTAATTTCAACTTTTCTATAAAATCATCGTTATAAGCCTCCGGATTTTTAGGGGAAAAAACGTTCAAATTGTCTCTTGACAAATACGTCTACATTGTCTTAGGAATCATAAACAATGCCCATAAGATTAAGAAGGGAAACGAAATATGGGTGGGGGTTTTAATTTT
>BMAO01036966.1:0-51607 GCA_019973975.1 Trichonephila clavata
GCTTCTGATAATCTGTTCCTCACGTAATTTCTTGGAGATCATATGCATATTTTATGTTATCATACTGTCCATATACGATATATATATTTTAATTATTACTATAGTTATTTATTATTGTATATACTCATTCTTTTGCTCCTTGCAATCAAATTATAATTTTTAATAGAAATATTGCAAAAAAATATTGTTTTAAGAATGTGTTTTTTAACAATATGGTTTATTATTTGTTTCATTTAGTACTGTTGTTGGTTCTGGACTATTTCAACAGGGACCTGTTTTAGGTAGCTTTTAATTTTAGTCATACTAATTAAATTTTTTAGTATTGAATTACATCTAATACTCTATATTAGATGTATTGTTAGATAGTATTATATGAGGTATGGGTGCAATGCTAATTTAATTTTTTTTTTCAGTTGAAGGCTTCCTAGTATTTTTTATTTATGATAGGATTTAGTGAATCAGTTTATCATCATTAATTTTTTCTTTCAGTTCATCTATTGCAGGTAATTTCCCCCATAGTTCCTATAGCAGAAACTTACAACTGCTATCACTTTTTCTTTAATAATTTTTATTTATATTTGCATTCATTCATATCTATTTACTCTTCAACTTGCTAATTTTCTCTCTTACATTGAAATATTTGTTTTTGTTAAATTATTATTTACTTTGAGGCAAAATTGCAATTTGTTTAAAATTATTTATAGTGAGAACATTCATTTGAAAAAAATATTTTTAATTTTTGGTTTTACTACTTTTTTTATAAAGGGTTTATCCTCACTAAAAATATTATAATTGCTATAATAGATGAATTTATGTTTTTAAAACTTAACCCGTGCGAAGAACGGCATTTCAGCTAGTCTTAAATATAAAAATAAAGGTCTAATTTTGACAAACGACCATAAACAGCTCAGAACAAAAAGAAAACATGTCAGAAAATCTCATACATAAATGAAAATTCGTATTAGCCTTCTTATTCTTACGTATTAGCAGCACCACAGCCAAACTGGCACTAAGCAAATCACGCTATATCTCACCAAAATCTGACTGATTTTTTATTTTCATATAAAAACATGGAAGAATTTTTGTTGTTTTGATATCAAGGAGCGATTAGCATGGCGCTAATTTGGCTGTAATGATGCTAATATGTAAGTATCATAATTCTATCTTAAATCACGATATTGGCACTCTGATAATCCCAATTAGTTTGAATGGAGTGCCATTTTTTTATGGTATACTTACATATTATCACAACCTATTGGCGACATTACATGAAATGAAGCATATGGTTGTCAATTAAGTGCATACAACACATGAAATCGGGGTTGCCAATTCGGCAAGTTATTAATAAAGTTGGTAATTGTTGTAATAATACGTCAGTACCTTTTCTTTTGAAAAGCTAGATTTTGATACTATTTTGCTACACAGACAAAACATGGAATTTGCTGATAGAAGAAAAAAAGTAACCTTTTTCGGTACTTACGTATTATTGCAAAAATCGCCAACTCTATTAATAACTCACCAAGTTGGCAACTCTTAATTCCTATATGACATACACCCTGAATTGGCAGCCAGGTCCTCAATCTGTAGCAATAATACATATGTACTCCTTTTTCCTTCTCATCGAAAGGAAATGTCATAGGAACTGCTTTTTTTCCGACCAAATGGTCATGCTAATTGGTTTTTTATAAAAAAAGTTGGAACCTTCATGGTTTTGGGCTCAAGATGTGATTCAGGTGGCACCAATTTTGATGTGGTGATGCTAATACATAAGTACCTCATTATCTAAGCTTCTGTTTACAAAGAACTTCACAAATAATTTTTTGGCTTAAAAACTAATTTTTGATTCACAGTATCAAATAATTAAAACTACAATGAGCAAGAAAATTACAGTTCAGAAAATAAACAAATATAAAACTGTGTGACACTAAAATAGAAAATATAGCCATTAAATAAAATTAAAAGGTTACCAAAAACAAAAGAAAATTAAGCCTTAATTTTGCCAGAAAATCTTTAACATAAAAAATTTAAACATGAATAAAAAAAACAAATATATAGGAAGTAACCAAGCATATAGTAGAAATTTTAACAATAATTCAAACCAAAAAGCAACCCTAAATAGATAAGCAAAAGTCTGATTTTGTTGAAACTACCATAAACAGCTCAGGAAAAAAAGAACATGTCAGAAAATCTTATACATAAATAAAATTTGTATTCTTATGCAGAAACATCACCACAGTCAAAATTGGCACCGCACAAATCATGCTATTTTCCACCAAAATCTAACTGAACTTTTTTTTTTCCATATAAAACACGTAAAAATCTTTGTTGTTTTGTATCAAGGAGTGATTCGCAAGTCACCAATTTGGCTGTGGTGACGCTAAAAGTAGGCAAGACATACCTTTAAAGTGTACTGATATTCAGGCGATGATTTAGTTCACAGCTTTATTTACTTTGAGGCCAACTACCTTCTGCTGTCGCGATATCAAAATCACATGAATTATAGTCCAAGCACAACAGTAGATTGATAATACCACCAACATTCAGGTTAGCAAGAATAAGAAAAAGCAACTGTGCAAAATCCCAAGGTCCTTACAACTGTTTAGTACCAAAATATGTACAAATGTTTTTGCATTGTTGACTCTAAGAATAACATAAAATTAATAAACAACATGGGAAAACAAAAAATTTTCAGATACAGCAAAAAAGTTTGAAGAGTGTAATCAAGCATTTTTTTAATGCTCATAGTACAGCTAAGATTAATCATGAGCATAAAATGAAATGGAACATTTTATGGAAGTAATATCTTTAAAAGTGGCCACAACAATAAAAATAGTAGCTTTAATAACCTTTTGTTACATTACGCAATTAACATGATTATTACAAACCACAGAAGTTTATAAGAAATAATTATAAACAAAATTATACACAGATACATGAATTTAATACGGTGGCAAAACTTTAGTATTGTCCACTAAAATTGGTGGGCTAACAATCCATCTAATGTTGATATCACATCACAAAGTTTTGGTGCCAAAATTTAAGCTTAGAACTAAATCACATCGCCTGAATATCAGAACACTTTAATAATACATATAGCCATTTTTTTTTTAAAGTACGGAAAAGGATATAATACATTGTGAATCAAATACGATTCACATTTTAAAACATCGAAAATCTACTGTTATCAAATTAGTGTTGCCAGTTAGAAAAATGAAATTTAAAAAAAAAAACATTTTTTGACGACTATTTTTTCAAAAAAAACAAATGCAATTCCTCCACAAAGAGTTACAAAAACAAATAAATACAACCATAAATAAGTATATTTACAATAAAATGTGCTAAAATTCCCCCAAAACTGCTCGAAATATTAATTTTTGTAAAGTTAAGACTTGACATGGCTGATGACGTCATATTTCCATTTAGCTGAAAAATCGCATAAAAATTAAATTTTAAAAAATCTAAAGTGAATATCGAAAAAAACTCTTTGAGGTTAATAGCATAACGACCTATAGCTTCTACATGCCAAATTTCACACTTCTGATTTGCTTAATTTGGCCAGAACAGCTGAAACACACAAACTCTTTCTTTTATTAGTATAGATAACTGTTTATGGTTACCTAAATTTTGTACACCTTTTTTAAAATGTAATACATTTGTAAATATACATATAAAAAGCACTAAATAAAATGGAATTTTAACTCAAAATAATTACTTATTCTATTAAAAGCTTGATACTCATATCCTTTTTCCAATAACAATGTTGACTTGTAATTAATAAGATTTCAGATATTTTCACCACACTTTTAAGCAGCATCTGGAAAAATATACAACCCTTAATACAGTAAATACAGTAGGGTAAAAACATATTTTTTCAAGTCACAGTAGCCTTCACCTATGCAAATATACTTAGACAACTACCAGATAGTAACAACTCAAATACTTATTCATATGGGAAATTTTTTTTTTATCAGAGAATGGAAAAAAATAATCATAAATGCATTACTGCTAAAAGAATTTGAAGATGTAATATAAAGAATGTTTATACATAAAACAATTCACATACAAACTATTATTATTGTTGATTCTAGATAATTTTTTATTCCAGTTATTAAAAACATTTTCTTTGCACAATATGTATACTGAATCACTTAGACTTTTATAAATTTCACTAACACAGGGAGGACACGACTAAGAAAATTCATTTTGGGACGAGATTTGGTGTAATAGTAGTACTTCGTTAAGGTGTTCAACCCTCAATGTATTAGCATCGAATGGCAAGTTAATTCGGAGAAAATAGCCTTTGAAATTCATGCTTAGCTTTTATACAATTAAGTGTTAAATATCTCCAGTGACCCGGTGGCAGAACTAGGAGAGCACCTGCTTTCTATGTGGATGGATATGATTCAAATCATGCAATAAACTTTTTATTTCCAATTCATTTAATTATTTTTTTTAATTAAATTTATTTATTAAATACTAAATTATATTTTATGTAATTATTTCATAAAGTAAAATAATTACTGTAATAATATAAATATTAAAAAAATTTATATATTTTCATATTAATAAATAATATTTATTATAAAATATGGGCCGTGGGTAGCCTAGTGGTTAGAGCATCAGACCCCAGACCGGAAGGCCTGGGTTCGATGCCCGATGCCACCAAATGCCCGCCGAGTACACACACAAATCGGAGAACGTGCTCATTAAATCTGTGGATCCGAACGGTGCCGCCATCTATCGTGCTGCGTGAGCAAAATCGCACTGTCACCCTCTTGGGGGGCTCAAAGCTTAGGCTAAAGAAAGGTGTAAAAATTCTAACCCTTAGCCACGATGAATTTCGTGGACCTTGATCTAATGTTACTGTCGATCAGGTGGCATAAGCCCCAACATAAAATATATAATAAATATCAAATGATATTTTATATAAAAATTAGATACAAATAGTTTTATAATGTGAAATGCAATATATTATAAATAAAATATTATATATTTTGTGGTTGGATTCTAATTCCTGACTAAATTTAGATAGAAATAAGAAAAGTTCTCCATTTTATACTTTACAGAATTTTATAAGCAATTTTTTTTTCTTTTTTTTTTTCTACTGACAACGAAAGATAAATTTCCTAACCAAATACTTAACTAACATTTAAATATTCAATATTTTTCATGCATTCTCAGTTTTTCAGGACTGTACTTTTTTACTAAAACGCTGTCAATTGGTTACATGTTATTTAAGCCAATTGGTTATATTTTATTTTATTATGTCTCACAATGCTAAGAAACAGATCATGGTACAGAAACTGATGGCAGGGAATTAACAAAAGTTTACATACAAAGAGTGAAAAAAAAAAATCAGGCCAAAAGCATAGAGGGAAAACAAGCCAAATGTTGTTACTAGTCATGGAAAGTATATAGTATGATGTGAAAGTATATTTTGATGCAAGAGTGCCGTCAGGACTATATCATAATCTCTTTATCTGCATGTATCTCAATAAAAAATTATATTTTTAATATCTTGA
Source organism: Trichonephila clavata (assembly GCA_019973975.1). NCBI lineage: Eukaryota > Metazoa > Arthropoda > Arachnida > Araneae > Nephilidae > Trichonephila > Trichonephila clavata. Next base: position 5,523 of record BMAO01036966.1, read on the forward strand.
TAATTCTTAACATTATACAAATATGAGAAGCTTTACAAGAATATTCCCTCAGCACTTGCAAAATGCTTAGAAAATAACAGTAGCTTAAATTTTTCTAATGTGCATTTTTTTTTTTTTTTTTTTTTTTTTGCATAAATTTCATAGTAATAACAAACTTTTTTTAATTCACATAAAAGAAGTAATACTTTAAAACCTATCAATTATCTTAGAATTAGCATTGCAGCTCTTAGATGGAACAATAAGTGTACAGTACTTATGCCATTTTTCTCTTCATACGTGAAATATTTCAGTAAAATTTCATTTCATATAAATAATTACTTAAAATGTATGATAATTTTAAGAACAGATAAATAAAAATAGGTTCAGAAGTAAAATGATAGAATACATGAAATAAATTATTTCAACAATTTTAATTGAATTACAAGATTTAGGTTTAATACATTTATTTCTTCAAATTAGGTTTTTTGAAAATTTACAAGAGCTGTTAAACTTACAACAAAAACTGTCATAAACAAATTTATAAATTTATTTCTACAACAGTCATAAATATTTTTTAACAGAATGTACGATTGTGCAACATAAAATTTAAAATCTTAAGTAAATTGAAATTCGAACAAAAAAAAGCATAATATTTTATGCAACTAAAAATTTTTGTTATAAATATTTTATTTTAAAGGGTAAAACAAAACGGGACTATAAAGTATTTTAACTTTTTTTGTTTTCAGCGCAACATATTTTAGACTATATCTCAAAATTTAACTGTTTTTTAAAATAACTTAAATTTTGTAAAATAAGAAAAACATATTCATGCAAAATATTAAATTCAAAAGAAAAACAAATGGAACTTCATACAAATATGAGATAAATCAACTTATAAATATATTTACAAACTTTTTGAATAGGTTTTCTTTTACAACATACATCTCAAAATTTACAGAGAAAAAATGCTTAAAAACATTTAGCTTCAAAATCTGACAGAAATACTCACACTAAAATGTTACAGAAAAGGAAAAATAGAACGAAGTACAAATTTATTTACTAATATTTATAAAAGGTTGCCAATTACTTTTGGAAACTTCGCAGCGCTTGAAAACTATTCTGTGTCATGTGACATATAAATATAACCCAGTTTTTTTTAAATCATGAAACTTGAACTAAAATTAGGAATTAATATCTTGATAATAAGCTTTTAAAATAATGTTTGTGAAAAAGAGATGTACTATGATTTACTTGTAATTTTTTAGATTAATTCTAATTTTGTTAATATCATGGTAAGAATGGGGCTAACCTTACAAAACTTATTGTCATATTATTCTCTTGTAATCTGGCATCACTTAATTTTGTTTTCTGTATTGGCAACACCTGGATGAGACAGTCTGTAAACAGCAATCATGTAACCTTACTTCTAAGTTATTAAAAGCTTAATTCTGCTCATTCAACTCTCATTGTCTTATTTATAGTACAATTTTAATAACTTAGAAGTTGTCTTGAATCGTTTCGTTTTCAAATTTAATAATGGAACAACTGCTGAAACCTGAAAGATTCGATATCGATCCCTCGTGTTCTAATGCGGAAACAAAATGGCGCCATTGGAAAAAAACTTTTGAAAACTTTTTAGGAGGCATAAAAATCCTTACAGAAGAAAATAAACTTCCTTTGCTGAGTAATTATGTAACCTCAAATGTTTACCAGTTCATTAATGATTGCACAACTTATGCTCAAGCTATTGCGATACTTGATTCACTTTTTATAAAGAAACGCAACGTTATATTCGCTAGACATTGCTTGTCGACGCGAAATCAACAAACGGAAGAAACTGTCAGTGAATATTTACAAGTTTTAAACCAATTGAGCAAAGACTGTGACTTTACTGATGTAAGGGCTGAGGAATACCGAAAGGAGTATATTAGAGATGCTTTCATACGAGGATTAAAATGTCCTCGCATTCGCCAACGACTCCTCGAAAATATATCGATGACTCTCGATCAAGCTTTTGAGCAAGCTAGAACCTTGGAATCAGCCGAAGTGCATGCAGCTTCTTATATGGGAAGTTCTTTCCCAGTACAATCTGCAGCAATAAAAACTGGCGATTTTTCAGAAGAAACCTTAGAAACACCAGCGGCTTCCTCCTGCTCAAGATCTCAAAAATGCTTCTTTTGTGGAAATGACTTGCACTCACGAACCAATTGTCCAGCTAGAGATGTTATCTGCAGAAAATGTGGGAAAAAGGGACATTACCAGCGAGTTTGCAAATCCAGACCTAATAGAAATTCTTCAAATGTGGTGGCTTCTTCAAACTTGTTGGCAGCTATTTCGGGATCTATTCACTGTCTCCAGAAATCAATTGTGAAGGCATTGGTTAATAATATTCAGCTCAGTGCATTAATTGATACAGGGAGCTCTCTTAGTTTTTTGAACGAAAAACATGTGGCGAAATGCAAATCAAAAATTGAACCATATTTTGGAAAAATATCCATGGCAAACTCCTCCATGGTGACTGAAACAGTGGGTGTTTGTAGAGTTAATTTAAAAATTGAAAGCTTCACTTATCAAAATGTGGAACTTTTAGTTATGAAAAATCTTTGTAGTGATGTTTTGATTGGCCATGATATTCTAAACAGACATTCATCAGTAGAAATTGGATTTGATGGTAATAGACCTCCACTAACAATTTGTTCTTTGGCTGTAGCACAAGTACCTCCTGTTTCATTATTTTCTAACTTGAATCCAGACTGTAGACCTTTGGTTACAAAGTCGAGACATCATACGAATGAAGACAATAATTTTATGGCATTGGAAGTTCAGAAACTTCTTCAGGAAGGAGTCATTGAGCCAAGTAACTCACCATGGAGGGCTCAAGCCTTTGTCATTAGAGGAGAAAATCATAAGCCCAGAATGGTAGTTGACTACTCTCAAACAATTAATAAATACACGTTACTGGATGCCTACCCTTTGCCTAAAATAGAAGAGGTAATTTTGAAAATTTCAAAAAATAAGGTTTTTAGCAAAATTGATCTCCAAAGTGCCTACCATCAAATTCCTATCCAGGATAGCGAGAGACATTATACAGCTTTTGAAGCTTGTGGAAAGCTCTATCAGTTTTTACGTGTTCCTTTTGGGGTTACTAATGGAGTAGCTTGTTTCCAAAGAGTCATTGACAAAATTATTGAGGATGAAGGACTCACCCTTACATATCCATTTATTGACGATGTTACTGTGTGTGGAAAAGATCAAAAAGAACATGATGACAACTTAGAGAAGTTCCTGACTGTGGTAAAGAAGTATAATTTGACTCTAAATGAAGATAAGTGTACCTACTCAAGTAATTCTGTCCATTTGCTAGGCTACATTGTTCGGGATGGTATAATTAAACCAGATCCTCAACGACTAAAACCTTTGAGGGATATGCCTGTTCCGAAAGACTCATCTGCATTGCAACGTGCTTTAGGAATGTTTGCCCATTATTGTCGGTGGATCCGGGGGTTTTCTCAGAAAATACGTCCTCTTCTAGGAAAGAAACAGTTTCCTCTCTCTAGGGATGCTGTATTGACTTTTAATTCCCTGAAAGATGATGTGGCAAATGCTGCCTTGGCAACAATTGAAGATGACATACCATTTCGAGTGGAAACTGATTCATCCGATTTCGCAATTGGAGCTACCTTGAGTCAAGCTGGACGTCCTGTTGCCTTTTTCTCAAGAACCTTAAATACATCTGAATTGAGACATTCATCTCCAGAAAAAGAAGCATATGCCATTGTGGAATCACTTCGTCATTGGAGACACTTCTTGATGGGAAAGCATTTTGAAGTGTTCACTGATCAACAAGCAGTCGCATTTGTATTCAATCAGCGACATGGTAGTAAAATTAAAAATGAAAAGTTAATCCGTTGGAGACTTGAACTTGCTAGTTTTAAATTTGACATTATTTATCGTCCTGGAAAGCAAAACGTGATTGCTGATACATTGTCCCGTATAACTGGAGCTCTAACTCCCAGAGTTGACTTAAACAATCTTCACAACTCTCTTTGTCATCCTGGAGTGACACGTATGCATCATTGGGTTCGTTGCAAAAATCTCCCTTTTTCTTTAGAGGATATAAGGAAAGTCACCAACTCCTGTCTAATATGCAACGAACTAAAGCCAAGATTTGTTAAACATTTTGGAACTCTTGTGAAAGCTACTTCCCCATTTGAAAGGTTGAATCTTGACTTTAAAGGACCTTTACCTAGTGTTTCAAGAAATCACTATATTTTAACAATAGTTGATGAATTCTCTAGGTTTCCGTTTGCAATCCCTTGTAGTGACATTTCTGCGAAAACTGTAATATTGCATTTGAAGAACCTTTTTTCTATTTTTGGAATGCCATCATTTATTCATTCTGACAGAGGATCATCTTTCATGTCTAACGAATTAAAATCATTTTTAACATCTCAAGGAATTGCTACAAGTCGTACTACTCCCTATAATCCAGCAGGAAATGGACAGGTTGAACGTTATAATGGAATAATCTGGAAAACTATGCAACTTGCTTTAAGATCCAATAATATGAAAACTGAACAATGGGAATGTGTTATCCAAACAGCTCTGCATTCAATTCGCTCTTTATTGTGTACAGCAACAAATGCCACTCCTCATGAACGAATGTTTTCTCACCCTCGAAGATCCCATAACGGCTGTTCCATACCTACTTGGCTTACAAAGCCTGGTCCAGTTCTAATGAAAAATCAGGTGCGTGCTAACAAATATGAGCCAATTGTCCAAGAAGTAGAATTAATTGAAGCTAACCCTGACTATGCACATGTGAAACTTGGCGATGGAAGGGAAACAACTGTTTCTATAAGACACTTAGCTCCAAGAGGAGAAACTACCAGCTCTGAAGGAAACAAGGGTACAGAAGAAAGTGTTCAAGTTCTTCCAGATCTACAGCCAATAAACTCAGATTCAGATACCACTTTAGAAGATTCGACTGAACCGAACAAGAACACATTAGCATTGCGTACAGCTCGCCATAGGCAACCTCCTGCATACTTGAAGGACTACGTCAGAGACTGAAATATCCAGATTAAAATTAAAGGGGGGTAAAATGTCATATTATTCTCTTGTAATCTGGCATCACTTAATTTTGTTTTCTGTATTGGCAACACCTGGATGAGACAGTCTGTAAACAGCAATCATGTAACCTTACTTCTAAGTTATTAAAAGCTTAATTCTGCTCATTCAACTCTCATTGTCTTATTTATAGTACACTTATTTAATACAATTTTATTCATATTATGATTAAACTTTGGTTTTTTACATCTACATCACAGAAAGTTCTTAAAACTTGTGAATTATTTAAACAGAAGCTATTCACATATATATGAACACAGAAAAACACAAGGATGTCCTACAAGGCATTGTAAAGAGCAAAGACATATTTTGGAAGAAAAAAAATTTACCTATCAAATTAATACCAATTTTAGAAAAATATTTTTTTCTGGGTACAATTCTATTGTCAGTACATAGTATTTTCCAAAATACAAAATTATTTACAAAATAAGTTTATAAAAATGAAGCCGTGTACAATTCCCCCCCCACACACACACCCTTCAGCTATTACTTTTTTTTAATGGATTAATTCTGAACAAATATTAAAAATAAAATTCTTCCTTATCCAATGACGATAGGGAATGAGGGTAATAATAATGTTGTTGTATGAAAGCAACACGAAGGCTTTTAGCGATGGACCTTGAAATTTCTAGTCTTGATCAAATGACGAAGATGACACCCTCTCCAAACTACTTAACAATGCCATAAAAAAAGGATTGTAATACCAGGATACTTAGTGGGATCATAAACCTTGAATTCACAAACCATTATTTTACTATAACTTATCTGGCTATTAATAAATCATAAAATATTAATAAATTGTAATATTTTTGATGTGTAACATCTTTCCTGTCGATTGCTGGTTTTTAATGATAAAGAGAAAAAATTCCTTAAAAATAGCCATAGATCAAACTTCAGTATTTTTTAAAGTGGCATAAGCCTGAGCAATTTACCTCGGGCTTTAATTGTTTTACTTCTCTACTTTCCTTTCAGAAAATTACAAGAGTTATCAGAGTAAATGCTTTCAATATCATTATGGTAAGTACTTCCTTTAATATGTAATGTCACTGTCATTCACATTAGGAAATGAATAATAGTGTACGATCCAACAATGATTCTTCATTTCTATAAAGTATCTAAATGTTTGATGCAATACTAAATAGATTTTCCTTAAAAATAATCCAAAGAAAAATAAAAATAAATTTCAAAATTGAAAGATTTTATAATGCTTGATGTAATTCTATATTTTCTATTCAAAGATATTGGAATGAATGGGTTAAAATGTCTGCCATTTCTATTGCGTAATTCTTTTCTATTCGTGATGATTTTACATAATTTTTATCGTATCTCATTTTTTGTACACTTTATGGCATTTTAAAAAATGTAAGCAATAGTGCCAAAATAACTTTTCCAAGTTTATCCCTATCCAAATCTATGCAGGAAAATATACAGGAAAACAGTGACTCTCTCACAGTTACGTACACAAGAGTAGGGTTTAGGGATTCGAACGCCTTCCATAGTCCAACAGGTTTTTAATTTTTAACATAAAGAATACGCCTCAAAGCCTTCATTTAATTTTTTTTTTAGCATAACCCTTCCCATGAAAGCAATCTGTGTGTACGCAACCATCTTCAGAACTGTTACATTTACTGCTTGAAATCTGGCAGGCACGTTTCTTTCGTTGAATAGAGATCCACTAAGAACATATTTGGGGAAATCAACTTCGAAAGGGGTCGCTGGGTATTGTAGACGAAATTCCCACATTTTTGAACTATTAGACTCTTACAAACTGGAAACTTGGAAAACATGTTTTTTATGTTGAGTAAAAGATCCGCTAAGAAAGGATTTTGTGGAAATCTACTCCCAAGGAGCAGGAGGGTTACAGGGTTATAAAACATAAATATACTTCCGTTTTAGAAATTCAAGTAATTTCCTTTTTAAATCAAGAAGCGAGTGGTATAAGAATGTTTTTGAATATAATCAAAAGCTTAACACTACGACTTGCATATCAATAACTTAAAACAGCGTTTCTCAAACTGTGGGGCGCGCCTTCCTAGGGGGGCGTGATAACCTTAAAAGAGGGACGCGAGCATACTGAAATGTCGGAAATAAAAGATTTGAAATGGTTGTTTTTTTGCTGAAAGAAAACAAAACAAAACACATAACAAAACAAAAAAATAAAACAAGCATTTTTACACTTACATAATATACTTATAAATATATCAGTAGTGCACAATGTATTTGATAATTAAATTTGTAGCAACAGGTGTTGATGGATGAAGGAAAGTAGATGAGCCAGGGTACGTTTTTCTTCTTTCAATGAGAACTTCGTTGGGAGTAGTGTATTTAGTTCTATTTGTCAGAGAAATAATTTATGTCTATATTTTTAAGTTCCGATTAGTAGTCTTTTATCCTGTTGTATCTGGCAATGAAACAACCCGATGATGGATTTAATGAGTTGCTTCAGAACTGTAAAACCAGTGAGTAGAAATGTGGCGGCATAAATCATAATGATTGATTTAGATACTGTTTTTATATTGACTGACAAATGTGACCTAGGGAAATACCGTATAACTCAGTTTTAATTATTTAATTGATTTCGCTATTCTATTTACTAAATTGTTCTTTCTTTGATGTTTACTTTGCAATTCACACACTCATTAGAAGTTTCTTTATCCTTCTATACCTAGGGTTTTTTTTTTTAGTTTACCCGCGCGAAGAACAGGTATACCAGCTAGTGAAAAAAGAACGGAATGAGATACGGAATATAAAGATGTTTAATATTTTCACCTTCTGATATGGATATAATTTTATTTCATTTACAATATATAAAATCATAATTTATAATAACTATCAATATAAACCATAATTTATACCATAATTATCAATAGATAACATTTACATTCATATAATGTTCTTAAAGATGCATTAGTGGTGAACAATGTGTTTGATAACCAAAATCAATACTAAATTAAAAACAAGTTTAAGAGTTACTAGTGAATCCCGTGAGCTTGTGATTTTCAAAATTTAATACTTATCTTGATAATTTTTACGGTTTATAATTAAAGTCGTATTATAGCTTTAGCGTCAATGTACAATATTATTGCATTCAATACATCATTATTGTATGGGAGGGGGACGCGATGAAAATTACTGAAAATTGGGTCACAAACATTGAAAGTTTGAAAAGCACTGACTTAAAAAGAACCATATATAGTCATTAATCATAAAATACCTACTAAAGTAAATGGATGATCACTAGTTGTATTCTATCCAAAAATAGAAATTTTTTAATATAAGGATTAGTTTTGGGGCACTAAGAAAAATTTTAAATTAGAACATCTCCAAAAATAAATTAAATTTATTTTCGATATTTTTTTCATTTATCTCAAATGTCACTGATTGAGTCTCGCGCTTCTAAATTATTAAGCAAACAAAAACTTTTTAATGCACCCAAAAAGTGATAGATGTATAGTAAAAAAGATTGAAATATCATACACAACATAACTTTAAGGAACTCTTCATAATAGAACAAGAGGGTTTAACACGCAGCAGGCGAAGATCATTTGTGTGACCCGCAGAATGATGAAAGAATGTCGAATATTTACATTATGTTAAATTGGTTGAAACAGTTTAACAATCCTTAAATTTTTTTTCAGCTCTTCATATTCAACATGCCGTTATGAAAACCAAGTGCTAGCTCAAATAAATGAAATATTGTAGGCGAACATCGAAATATTCAATAAAAATGGAAGTAATTTGTGTTGTTGTAAAATGAATAACAATCAAGTTGATATGTCCCAACGCATCATGTTTGCCAAATTGATTGTACACTAATAGTCTTCATGAACGACGTAAATGTACGAAACTTACAAAGAAATAATGAGACAAGAAAATTTAAAAAAATTCTAGAGCGGCCACAGAAAAAACAACAGGGGGAGGAGTCCATGTTTTCTAAAATAAAATTAGAATGTGAAGCAGCGGTGCACGCAAGCTGCATATAGTCAGAGTTGATAGCCAAAAACTAAAACCTTTTACTAAAAATGAATTGATAAGAAGAAAGTCTAACCAAAGCTATTTTCAGAAAATGTTTGTCCAAAAAACGCGAAGGCCTTTCAAGCAATCTCTTTATCTCCACATAAATTTGTGGAAAGAATAACTGATTCGGCCGACACAATTTAAGATACTCAGATAAAATTAAAATCATCTAGTTTCAATGTCATTGGGTACAGAGATTGGGCGTGTGGCTCAATTAGGTGTATTTTTATGTGCACGTGAGAAGGATTTCACCATTTCTGAAGAATTGTTAGAATTGGTACCGATACATAACACTTGCACGGAATACGATGTGTATTTGTATTTTTTTATGTCCTCTAAAAATACAATCTTTCTACATCTGTCAAAATTAACTTCACAGATGAAGCTCCTAGAATGGCCGGGGAGAAAAATCAGCTGTTTTAATACATTACTGCAAGAAAAAAAGAATAGTGAAAATTATGCAGGATCCAAGATTCATCATACACTCGATTTTATACTTCAAGCAATATTATGGTGAAGATAATGAAAATAGAAAGCATGTTAATGCCTATAAAAAAACATTAATTTTGTAAAATTTTGAGGTTTAAATCAGACTGGCAGTTCTCTGCATTCGTAATAGAATCTTACGTTAATTGTTATTTCAGTGTGTCATACTATGCCAAAGCACGTTGACTACCCTACTCGAAGATTTTAAGGCAATGGAGTACACAAACTACTTTTATAGGAGGAGGTCACATTTTAAAAAACACAAGCAAAATGCCAGGCATAGTCTTTATAAAAATTTAAAATATATTTATGTGTTGGTGTTTACCTTTAAGCTCTACCCTTTTTTGTGAGCGAACTGTTTTAAAATCCACGTTTAAATAACCACGAACAAGGGAAAAATCGGCTAATTGCAGATATAGGCGATCAAGTTAAATGATTACTATTCATGCCAATTTTATTGCAAAAGCAGTTAAAATAAAATTTAACACACTTTTTGGCATGCAAAATTAAAAAAATAATTTCAGAAGCCATTGTTTAAAAAATATACAGGAAAAGTTTTTAGAAATGAAGTTGAAAGATTTGCAGATTTTTAATTACTGGAAATTGAATTTGTTCTGTTCAATGTTTTCAATTCATATAGAATCAGTACCCAATTAGAAGCAAATAGAAATAATTGAAATACAGTGTGATTCAGAATTAAAGGCAGAATTTAGTGAAGTTGGTGTACCTAAATTTGTTGCCAGGTTTGAAAATAATCGAAAATTTACTTACAGTACAATTTTAACGTATGGAAATGTTTCTCAAAGAGAGCAATTATTTTACTTTATGAAAGGAAAAATGACTCCTAGTAGATCTTGAGTTACAGACAATCACTATCAGTTAGTTTTGAAAGCAATCAAAATTTTTACCAAAGTAGAAATGACCAAGAAAAATAATTATAATTGGTTTTTTTGTCCCTCTCTCATATCAACAAACTCTTTTTTTAAATAAATTGTTTTTTCCCTATGAAAATTACTTTTATAGCTCGTTTTGAAGCCAACATAAACTAAACATTGTTAATGTGGTCCATGTTGCCCTTTTCTTTTAGTTTGACACCTTTGTCTTTAAAAGTTTAGTACAAAATCATATTCTAGAGACAGGGGTCTTAAAAGAGTGAAAGTTATTTTAACATCGCATTTAATGCTAAAAGAGGGTCAATAGTGAAGGACCTCATAATTTTTTAATTACAACGACGACACCTGAGCAGGGGCCCCCTCTCTGAACTTCCACACCAGATCAAACTGGAGGACACATGAGCCTTGACATATTTAACATACAATGCCCCCCCCCTTTACATGGCAGGTCATCAGAAACACTAGGCCCAAATTCATGACACGCCAACCATGAGCCCCTTACCTTGACCACTAGTCTATTGCAACCACAACAGGAGTATTGAATATCATCTCTGAAATTAAAACTTGAGCCTCCATGAAAAACTAGGCTTATAATTGTGTTTTTGTAGTTTTTTTGAAAAACATACTTGAATGGGGAAAAATGTTTGGGAAATGAATAGATGGTGTAGAGCAGGGGTTGTAACCTTTTAGCTGTGGTTGTGCCAAACCAATCTACAAATCAGCAAACCACACAGTAGGACATTTTTGAAACTATTTGATTCCCATGAAAATGCATGCAGAGAGAGAACAGAGGTCAATAATATAGATTAACAGTTCTTTACAGTAGGTGGTGTTGCCATATATCATTAAGAAGTCCAACCTGTCTCACAGGCTCTGGCAAGTTTCATTCCTTCCCTTCTGGAGGGACACTTCTTTTACACATTAACTTTGCATCATTTAAGGATATTTATTCACAGAAAAATAAATAACATAAAACCTAATAATTTTTTTTTAAAAAAAATTAATTGAAAGTGTGTGTGTACATATATTGTGTATTTTTAAACATATCTATTAAAATAATACATAGACAACACAAAATATAAGCATTTCCCTTCATTATGGTTCAATAAAAAGGTAAATAAAAATTTTAATGCAAACCCAGTACTTGCACTGCTCTACATTCATATCCTAAAATCAGGGGGTATAATATCCGATTTTCAATTTGATATGAATCTGAGTATTCAGCTCTTAAACAATTGCTTTGTCGACTCTAAATATTTTTCATACAAGGAATGATTTCTTTACTTTGATAGGTAGAACCAAAAGCAGAATCCATAAACAATTTTCTCTCTTCAAACAATTCAATCTTTCCAGCAATGACATTCAATAATTTACAAAATAACTGTAAATTAATCTTGAGTTTTATGTTTTTTTTATAATATTGTAAATGCCCACAATTATGAAGATATTTGCCTAATAAGGCCCATTACAAATTCATCAACTTCCATTCACTCAAAAACTGACAAATTTATATAGTAGTGCAGTGCCACTGAAAATTGTACTGTGTACCACAAGTTGCCAATCCCTGGTGTAGAGAATGTGATTAGAAAACTTTCAAGAGCTGTTGCAATACTAAAGATGTCAGTAAACAAAACTTTTTTTATTTTTACGCATTGAATTATATACATGATGAGCACTTGTGATGATTGAATGCCCTCAAACAGATGCTATAAAAATTATAGTTTCGATGCAAAGTTTTCACAATCTCAAATATTTAAGGTTTTTGTAAGTCAATAAGTAAACCTAGTTTGTACATTATAGATGAGAGATGAAAGTTAAGAGACCATGTTGAGTGGCAAAATAAAAATCCTGACACTGTATGAAGAAATAAAACTAGTTTGCCAAAAGCAAAATAAACAGAAATTACAAAAATTATTGTCTGATTATATACTTCAAGAATCTAATGTGTAAATTAAAATAAATTTGAGATTTTAAAATATTCTAAATTTTTATTCCGAATTCAACAAATTGCTGATGAAGCATATTATTCAATTTAAGGCGAATTTTTCATTCTATTACTAGAACATAAATTAAAGAACATCTTGCCCTAATCCAGCAATGCTTATTCATCTCTGAAAAAAATAATGTTAAAGGTAGCCTCATACTTCTCTGAGTTTTAAATTATTTCATCAAGAAATTAAGAGAATATTTATGAAAAAGTTCATTTTTATATAGAAAACATACTTTATTTTGTTTATATATTAAAATATACAAAACAATTATTTCTTTGAATTAATTGAAAATACTGTCAAATCTTGGGTAGCTTTGAAGCAGCGACTACAGGATTATTCAGTTGAAGTAATCGGCGCCCTTCAGTTTTGTAATCATATGAGCAATGGTGAACTTCTGCATATCTATGAGTTGCACAAAAGTTTTTACCACACCTAAAAAATAAATATAGCATACTTATAATTTATATTATTTACCCCATTAGTTAATTTTAGTATTTACATTACATAAAATATTAAATAATTGAACTAATTTTTTTAATATTTTCATTTGGACTCTCACATTTCAAAAATCTCTTCAATGTACAACTGCATTCCATTTTTTAAAAAGTTTATAAGAGCTACTTCTAATTAATTACTTTAATTAAAATGATTCATATACCATCAATTACAAATTTATTAAAAGAACTTAAAAAATAATTGTTCACAAAAAATGCATTTTTTTAGTATACAGTTTTAAAACAATTAAAAACTTCTTTCAATACTTTTATAATATTTTACAAAAATTGACTATGCAAATATAAAATTTTACTATCCAAGTATTGGATATATCTGAATTATTGTAAGTTTGTGTATGTGTGTCACTTAATTAGAAATTGTAATTTAACTGTACATCAACCACAAACAAAAGATATGCAACTTGAAACAAAAATAAATATCTTCAGTGCTTAATTTGCTTAATGTAGAAAGTAGCACATGCTTGTTGAACACACAAAAAGCATTTCTAGGCAAAATATTAAGTTGAAGAATAATCTTTAGTAGTACAAAAAAACTTACGAATTTAGAATTATGAAATAGTCTGAAAAATACCATGTTTTGGATTTATTGTCTAAATAAATTCATATTAAAATTAATAATGAAGAAATATACACTTTAAAAAAAATTAAAATATTTCAAACTTAAAAGCAAAAACTTTGTTTGCACAGTTTAGATTTTTATTAGTTTCTTAGATTTTGAACCATAAAGAATAACATTTCTACCAAATAAATGTATAAACATTTGATAAATATTTATAAGAGAAAAACCTGAACAACTACTAAATTTACCATATTTATTCGAATCTAAGCCACTATCAATTCTAAGCTGCACCCCAAAATCTCAACAAGTTTTTGTGAAAAATTAAAAATAATGTAAAATGGTTTATTGATATCCAATGTTCTGAAAATAAAATAAATTTAAAATGAGAACTAATAAGAAGTGAGTAATTAGTTATTTTACCAGTATTATAAACTTTTAAATACATACATGAAACTGTAATTGCTCTAATAAACTCATCTAATGAATTTCTTTTTCTTTGATCCTAAGCCGCACCTGATTTTCAGTAGCATTAAAGTTGAAAAAAATTGCGGCTTGGATTTGAGTAAATATGGTACCTTAAAATTGGAATGAAACATTATCTTCATATATCATTCATATTGCAGTTTTATACAGCCATCTTTTATACATCATGCTGTGCAAATATATTTAACTATATTATTTAATAAATTATTTTCTACATCAGTTTGACCAGAATTTATTATTTCTTGGAAACAAATACTGTTAATTCAATGTTTTTAATTTTATAGTAAATTGGAGAACTTTAATGTTGACTATTAAATTTAGTTTCCTCAACTACATTCCATCATTTCTAATGAACAAATGATGGTTGAATATAATTCAATAAGTATTCTACATAGAAAAAGAAGAAAAAAAACTTTTAATAAGAATTAAAAATGGAGAATTTTTTATAATTTTCTTTTTACCTGCAAGTATAACTTGTAGCTAATCCAGTCTTTTTTGAGCATAGAGAACACCTTTTAGAAGATTTTTTTTTAGTTTTAATAAGAGGTAATTTTTTCCCAGACTGAGGTCTATTTGTTTCTTCATTTTGCCTCAATGAGGTTTTTGTACTTTTCATCTAAAGAAACAAAAAAAGTTTCCATAAAAATAATATATACAAAATAAAAAGGAAACCTTCTTTGGCATAGAAATACTTAAATTGTTGAGTAAAGTTAGTTATCTAGTAATTAACAAAATATATATACAAACAAGATCATCACCAATAAATAAGCTAGGGTAGTAGTCAGCAAACTTTGAGAGAAAGAGCCAAGTTGTAAGGAAAACAGGATAAGTAAGGTATCAAAGAGCCACATAAGCATGTACATGAGGGGAAGACAAGTCTCCGGTTGCAGTTGTGATGAAGACTTATATTCCAATTAATAATTTCTTTTATAATACTTAAATAAGGTCTTAGACTAAGTAAAATTTTCCATTCCTTCTAAAACAAAGAACTTTCAAAGGTATTTTTTTGTTTCAGAGGCTCAATACAAGACCAACCAGAGTCAAAATATCATGCTGGAATTAAGATTCCTAGCGTCATGAAAAAAATGTTCCTACCAATGATACCGAAGAACTTTATTCTGAAATTTCATGTTTAACATACACTAATAATTAAAATTGATTGTTCTAACGTATAAAAGACAGTTCAATTCTCTTTTTTTATATATTGACCCTAAAGCATGTCATAAGATACGGAGTGCGTTTTTGTCAATTCTGTTAAGGATTTATGCGTATCTCTTGCATTTATACAAAAGTGCTTCTTAACTTGTGTAAAAATAAGCAAACATTGCTGAAAATTACTTAGAGGAGTGTCTGTCTTTGAAGACATTTTTACCTGTAAATTAGAATTTTCTTGCTTAAAAACTAATTTTAATACACTTTGTCAATGAAGAGAACAATTTAACACATAAATTTAAACCAAACAAATGTTTAATTATATAGACACAAGTAAAGTTAATCTTTTCAATACATAATTATAAAGGGGAAAGTAAAACAAGTTTTAGAAGATAAAAATATGCTTTTATTAATTCATAGAGACAAACCATATGTGGCTTGCAAGCAGTGGTTTGCTGACCACCGAGTAAGGAATTTTACCCATAAATGACAAACAGATATTTAGACATTAATATATAGCATACCCATAGATATTAACATATATATTTTACATTCCTAATATCAGTATCAATCACATACTATGTAATACATAATTTGCTTAATCTTCATGAGGAATACATTTTGAAATTTTTAAAAACAATAAATACTATGTACCAAACTATTTACATAAAACTAATTAGTGAAAAAATATTTAAAAAATTAAATATGTGGAAAAAAAAGATTTTTATGATTTACTATGCACTGCCCAAATTTTTAACATTTTTACAACCTGGATAAATTTTACATGCATATGTAAAAGGAATACATAAGAGTTAACAACAAAGCAATTAATAAGTGTAAGTAATAGAAAAAGCAAGTACACACACATTGTACATTATATATATATATATATATATATATATATATATATATAAAGTACGCAAAGCCAAAACATTATCATTCAAAATGTTTTAAAATGATGTGCAAAGAATATTAAAAATTAATAGTAATTATTGTCTTATGAAACATATCTGATCTAGTGACTTATCATAAAATATAATTTAATTCAAAATTTAACACTTTTTGAATAACAAACATTCTGACAAATAATTTATTAATTTTAGCAAAGTTGTGTTCAAAAGATTAAAATAAGAAATACATACACATATAAAAATACCTCAGAAAAAAATCAGTCTTTTTATTTTCTTAGGCAATAAACTCATAAAAAGTGACTGTAATTAGTTTCAAATCCAGTTCCGAATTTTAAAAAAGTCAAAAGAGAGATAACTTACATTTGGAAATGTATCACAATCTTCTTGCACTTCCGAGTCATTGAGCATATATGGTTTAATTGCTGCAAGGAAAATATCCAAAATGTAAACATTTATTGCCATAAAGTCTAAATTTTTATGCACTAATTTAAATAGCTCACCTCACTAAAACAACATCATAAAACCATCAATTTTAATCCAGCCAATACAGAATGATACACAGTATTAATGATTGAAATACAATAAACAGCTTCAAAAATTATTTTTTATTTCTTTTGTCTTCTTTAGTGTATCCCATTAAGTTATCAAACATACATTTTTAAAATGTAAGAGACTTATATAAAAGGCTCAGAAAAAATTGTTAGTACAAAATATTTGGAAGGAGATAAAAACAATTTGAATATGCTCATCAGTACTCAATCAGAGAAACTCTTTAGTAATAATTATAAAAATGTCACCAAAATATTAGGACTTCCATACGATTATCAACATTTACGATTAAATCATAATAAAGTGTACATTCCAATAAACCTTGTCTTAATACATCCTTAAACAACTCTATTTTTTCCCCTTTATCTTTCACCATTGAATTGTGCTTCCTTTAAGCATAATACAAGAAATTGACTATTCCTTAAAAAATTAAAATTCCTATTTTACTAATAATCAAAATAATACATTAAAAATTCACTAAAACATTTTTTAATACTGATTATAAATAAATCATACAAAAAAAAATTATTTACTTTTGATAGCAGATGTAACTAAGGATCCAACTGAAGACTTTGAATGGCTGCTACTTGAGTTGGAATTAGTTTTGCCTACATTTGAAGGATTTAAATTGAATGAGACCTCTGGATTTTCACTAAACATTTGCATCATCAAGCTCGACTTTCCACCAGATAAGCTAAGAGAGAGAGGATTTTTAATACTGTGTTTCAATTTACGTCTGTTACGATCTTCACGGG
Source organism: Trichonephila clavata (assembly GCA_019973975.1). Classification (NCBI taxonomy): domain Eukaryota; kingdom Metazoa; phylum Arthropoda; class Arachnida; order Araneae; family Nephilidae; genus Trichonephila; species Trichonephila clavata. Next base: position 22,943 of record BMAO01036966.1, read on the forward strand.
TTGCCTTATTTTTGAATACTTTTTCGTCAACATTCTTGTAAGTGATACGATCAGGACTAGTTTTGGGACGATTCTGCAACCAGCCATCTAAGTCAATAAATTTCTGTGTGGATAGAGCTTGACTGCTGGTAACTGGCAATTGTTTGTGCGCTTTTTTCAATCTGGACGGATCATATTTAATAATGGAATCTAGGCAAGGTGTATTCACATTTACTGCAACCACCTGAGCATTCTGGCGAGATAAGGACTTCTTCTGAATGCTTGAAGCTCCTAGTGCAGATGGTATATAAGGCAAAAAATTTGAGCAGGACTGGCTGTTTTTTTCAGTTGGACTTTTGTTTGGAGAAGCAAGCATAAAGGTAGAAATGCTGTTGGCAATACAATCTAAGGCAGTGGTTGTTTTTGAATTTGATGATATATTCTGAATAGACTTTGATATTTTTTCCGAGTGCTTTTTAGTTTCTCCACCAGTGTTCTTAGATGGACCAAATACAAATTCTTGATTTTGCATTTCAGGTGCAAATTTGATATTATCAGACTCCTGATCACCTTTTCCTTTCATTTGAGCTGGTGTTCTGAAATACTGTTTGGACGGAGAATCAAATCTATCTCTTTGTTGCTGGATAGGAGGTAAATAAAAATCTTCTTTGCACTTTTGTGTAGGAGGTTTTTCTTGTACTGAAAATGGATTTGGACGTGAAGCACTTGCAGAAAATTTTTTAGGCTAAAAAATATAACATGTAAAGTAAATTAACCTCAGATAGATACTTATTTAAAAAAACAAATACCAAAAAAAAAAAAAAAAAATCTAAAAAAAGTATGCAATTCTAAAATTTAAATTAAACAGAATTAAGAAAAAGCTGTACATCAGAAAAAATAATAAAACAAAATTTGTTTAAATGTCAACCAATAAATTAGGTAGACAATTCATACCAATTTCACTTAAACATCTGGAATGGACATAATTAGAATTTTTAAGCTTATAATAAAAGGTGGAGTAAGCTAGAAATGTAAAAATTTATAAAAATAATAAAATAGAAAATTATATATAAGTAACTCAGAAATTACAACATGAATAAATAATTATATTAAATTGGAAGTTTTCTTTGATGGCAAAGATGATTCACTACAACATATCACCTTTTATTTCTGAGCATTTTCCACAGAATGCTAGTAAGTATATTTTTCAATGTAGTAAAGCAAAATAAAACCTCTAAAATCTTGAAAAGCTTTGTAAAAATTTGTTTACTTAAAGACACAGAGAGAGAGATTGATATCAATGAGCTGCTACAAATAAATACATGCGACCCCCCCCCCTCCCTCCCATCAAAAAATAAAACATCACTTTATTATTCCTGATCAGATATTCACAAAACTAAAAATTTTATCAGACATAAATATCATTCGAGTTTAAAGTAGCCAGTAACACCTTCATATAGATTTTTATATTCTTCTGAAGAGGAACTATGTTTCTAAGAATTATGAAAAAGTTTAAAATCTAGAACTGTTCAAAAGGTACAGAAAGCTGATCAGTGTTTCAATAGTATGATTTTAAATATATTTAACAGTACATCAACCAAATAACACGACTTTAAACTAATTTTAAGCATATGTACTGTCTTACAAAACAAATATTCAAAATTTTTAATTCTTAAGTCTTAAATGAACTCTAATAAAATGGTCAGCATTGTTACAATTGAATTTTGCCCATTATGAATTTTTCCAGTTGTAAAGATTAAATTTATAAAAATTGATTGATTCATTATAAAATAATATGAAAAACAAAAACAACAAGCAAAAAACCAGTTGCCTCCATATTGGCAAAAAATAGCATTTATTTAATTATAGTGAAATACGTTTAACGTGAAAACATTTAAGACAAAATATTGGTTAACACAAAATAATACAGCGGTTCTGACAAACTACTATGTATTTACATACAATTTTTTCCCTCTTAAAATGAAACGAAAATCACTGAACACAAACATATTTCCCTCCTGGGAGAAGGAGGATGATGAAATTTAGCTGACGCTTAATGAAATGTTTGAGAAAGTTTATGTATTATTGGACTTTCCTACTGCATCTTTGGAAGAATGTTACAATAGACTGTGGTAATGTGTGAGCAGCCCCAATTATGGCGGGCAAAAACATTTTGGAGTTTATTCAAAGTGCAAAAAAATATGATTGATGCAGATTCTGACCACAAAAATGAAATTAATAATGTGGCTCCTGTTCCCACATCATCCAAAATGATGAACATTATGAAAAGTACACAGTTATTTAGAAACACATTCCAATGATGAAACGAATAACAAAATGAATGACATTGAACAATTTGTTGACAATTTACAGCGAAGAAAATTTTCAAAGAAAAGTATCAGATTATTTTCCAAAAATTCAAAAAATGTTTTGTTTTTTCAAAAAGCTTGAAAATTTTGTATTAAATTTCATTAAGTTCTTGTGAATGTTCTTGTTTCAATGACTTTTATTAAACACATGCAAGTATACATATCTATGTAAATAAAATGTACTTTAATAAACTTTATTTTGTTGAATATATGTAGGTTTTTTTGCAATATCCTTCAACACGAAATTCATTTAACACAAAAAAATATTTCAGTCAATTCAGTTTTGTGTGAAGTGACTTTAACTGTATCTGTTTATTACAACTTAAAGTCATTACTCTAAACATATTTCACTCATTAAAAAAAAAAAAACTTTCAAAGATAACAGCATAATCAGAAAACAAAGCAACATAATAAGAAATAAAAAGATATAGTACCTTATTGATATTTAAAGCTCTCAACTGCTCTTGTAACTGAGCTATTTTTTCCCTGGTTGTTTCATTCTCTTTAGCAATTTCTTCATCAAGTTCTTCAATATTCTTTATAGATGTAACAGAAGATGTTTCACTGATAAAAATAAAAAGAATAAAATATAAAAATAAGTATTTTTAAAAATTCAATTTATTTCCTTTTTTTTTAAATCAAATATCTTTGACAGATTAATTAAATAATCAACAATTTATCAAAAGTTTACTTCATAATACAAACTTTTAGACTTGAAAAGTTCTATTTAGCACATTTTTTCTTATACAGATAATTTAATACTTTTATTTATGATATTGCATTGAAGAAAAAAAAATGCAGCATGATATGAAATTTTATAATTTGGTTCTTTTTAATTTCGCAAATTAGGAAACTTAAGCAAAATACAGGTATAAGGTATTTTTAGTAAATTATTTATTGAATATTTAAAATATATTTCATAATTCTAAAGAGAAATTAAAGTGAACAATAACAAAAGAATACATTTTTTTAATTTGGTTCTTTTTAATTTCGCAAATTAGGAAACTTAAGCAAAATACAGGTATAAGGTATTTTTAGTAAATTATTTATTGAATATTTAAAATATATTTCATAATTCTAAAGAGAAATTAAAGTGAACAATAACAAAAGAATACATTTTTTTAAAAAATTTACTAGGTAAACAAGAATGTAAAACATATATTGACCAGAAGTTATATACAAAACCAACATATAAAATTAATAAAAAAACAAGACTTTTTCAAAGAAATATTTGAATTTGGCAAAATATTGCTTAAACAGATGTATAATTCAACTATAAAACACACATACCCATCTCTTTCATTATTTCTATATTACTCAATCATAAGAAGTTCCTAACCTAAAAATTACAACATCAACTATTTTTCTTTGTATATTTGAAATAACACAAAAACGAGCAAAAAACAATAAAGCATTCTTACACAAGTAGGAATGCAATTTAGTCTTGAGATTTATTGACAATATTAAATTTTTCCCATAAAGGAATAAATTAATGAATTATCAAAAGAGAATGGATATTCATAAAGTTTCTTTTCATAATTGATAATTTATACATTCCTAATCATATGTCTTGATCACTGCCTTCAAATTGAAGAAATAAATATGTACTATGCCATTTTAAGCTATTTACTATTATTAGAATTTTTTTTATTTAACAACATCTTTCAAATTTTTAAATATACTTTTCTTGGACATTCCGAATTTTAAATTCAAATAATATATTTTTTCTTGTTGGGCATTTCTTTTTACAAATCTTAGCATACATTTTTTTTTGTTATCTATTAGACCCTTAAGGATAATAAAAAAATTAATGTAGAATTGTAATCAATCTTCAAAAACAGCTAATAAGAAAAAAAAATGTTAAATGTAAATAGTTATTTTGAACAATATTAAAGTAGATCTGAATAAAGAAAATAATCCTTTAGAGCATTTTAAATTTTTTTTGGAGATACTGATTATTGTGAGCTATTTCCTTAGAAGGAAGGAATGCTTTGAATATATTAAACAAGGAAAACAATTTTGCTCTCTTTTTGGCCGTAATCTTATCCCCCCCCCCCAGGGCTTTGAAAAGGGCTAGTTTACAGAAATGAACTACAGTATAATTAAATTGAAACTCCGAGTATTATTGTACATAAATATGCATAAAAATAATTAATATTCTTACAGAGGTTATGAATAACTTCCATCATAATACCTTATAGTCCCTGACAGTGGTGAAACTGTACAATCTCCTCTTTCCATTAATGTATACATGTGTACCTTATCACCATCATGGAAAACCAATACAGTAAATGGTCTTCCACTGGAACCAGCTGTTTCACTTCATTTTAAAAAAAGATGAAATATAAGTGACAATTTGAACAGCAAAATTTTAGCATGCATTTCCACATAAGTTTCTGATAAATATATCTATTTTTTAAAAAATAAAATTTACATACAAGTATTTTCAAAATCTCAATTATTTCTTTTTTAAAAAAAATCAAATATCTTTGACAGATCAAATAAATAATTCACTATTTATCAAACATTTGTTTCATAATACAAAATTTTAAACTAGAAAAAAAATTATATTTAACACTTTTTTATATATAAAAGTAATTGCATCAAAAATTTAAAGTAAATTAATCATTTTAATATATTTAACATATTAATAAAAAGTGCATTAATACAACATACATACTTAATATTTTTTTAAAAATGAAAATTTGTATTTAAAGAATAGTAGTGACCATTATTTTGAAAAAATACCTGCTTCTTTCAACATATTCTGCAAGATCCTTTAACTTTTTAGTATCTGAAACTAAAATTAAATCATTTATTATTAGTACAGATAAAAAAAATTTTTTACAATAAATAGCATACTTCAATAAAATAAAGCATTAATGTGTGTACATACACATTAAAAACTAATAAGTGACACAATTATTCTAAAAAAATTAATATCTCATCTATAAAATTTAATACATTTCATATTTCGTAGTATGGAACAATTTTTTTAAAAAATTGCCAAAAAGGAAGAAGCTTAATTAGTCAAACAAAAAAAAATTATTAATATTTTATAATAATTCAGGTCTTTTTTTCTTACTTTACATGATATAAGATTATAAAGATTATTGAAAATCAATTTTGGGGAAGAATACAATTCTCCACATCAGTTATTTTTAAAACTTTGGTGCCTGTACTTTTTCTGTTCTCAACATATTTAAATCAAAACATTATCCACATAATAAAAAAATTTTAATAAAAAAAAAATTTATGTACAATAATTTTACAAGCAAAAGATTAAGATAACTGATGATAAAAGGAGAACAAATGCTGAAATAATTATTAATAAGATGGAAAATTACAATCTTAGGCAAAGAATCAATATAGTAGCTACCTCAGTTAAAATTGCTAATTAAAATGCAACTGAAATACTATTTTTATACCATCAGAATTTAAACTTTTATATCAAGCCAGAAAAATATTCTCAAAAACAAAATAATTAACTAAAAAGAGCATGAAGTTAATTTCATAGTTAAATAATAGAGTAGAAATTTTGACAGAAATTATAAACTGAATATATCAGTACTTATTTAAACAGTAAATCTTTAGTGATAAACTGTCAAGGTTTTATGATTTAAAGTAAACTAATTGACACTGCCCCAAAGGTAATTGCTAAATATTATTCAACAAAACAAAAGTTCACAGACATTCATCAAAAATAGTCAGTGGCATAGAGCTAATAAATAACTGCCAATTAAATACACAGCATTTAAATTACTTGTAAAGATCTTATATGAAATTTTATGAAATAAAAAAAGGCCATAAAAGAAAAATATACAAAGAAAAAATAGTTATATATATACAGGCACTCTTTTGAAATTAATTGGTTTATTAAACGTGTTTAAGTTCATATGAGTCGCCTATCTGGTATAGTGGTTAGTAATGATGACTGCTGTGCCGTAGGGCCTGGGTTCAAATCCCGGAGAAGACATGGATGATTGTAAATGTATAGTACCTTTTGCCACATGGCGGTACTCTATATAGTCGTCTAGCCACAAGTCCTCTTATGAGGTTGGTGGATGGGAAAAGAGGTGGGTGTTCTCCCTCAAAATAGGGGTGGAACTGAGCCACAATGTACTGTCACCTGTATGGTGCTCAAAGCTACGGCTAATGACAGGCATACATCTAGCCCTTTGCCATGATGAATTTTGTGGGCCTTGATCTGACATCATCAGACAGGTGGTGTTAGTAACAACAACAAGTTGAAATTTACTAAAGTAGAACAATTAGAAACATCAAAATTCTTTACTAAATATTTGTTCCCAATAAAATCTAATGTAATAAATTAAAAATAAAAAAAAAAACTTTTTTAAGCACAAGCTTTTATTTAAATGCTCTAAAAAGAATAAAATAAACTTTTCCTTCAAAACTTATTTTACTGTCAACTTATAACGTCATTATACAATTTATATGATATAAAAGCTTGTCGCGAGATTTAAGTACTCGTATTCACTTAGTTTAAATTTTTAAAAATTAAAATCATTGAGGTCAAGTTATTTATTTTACTTGTTTATCTACACAGGTAAATCTCGCGACAAGCTTTTATATCATATAAATTGTATAATGATGTTATAAGTTGACAGTAAAATAAGTTTTGAAGGAAAAGTTTATTTTATTCTTTTTAGAGCATTTAAATAAAAGCTTGTGCTTAAAAAAGTTTTTTTTTATTTTTAATTTATTTTTTACTTTTTAGTTATCGCTGGACAGGTTTCTCAGCCTGTTCAACTCATTCAACGCTGGTTCACCATCCCTGATTTAGCTGAATCAATTCTCGCAAAAAGGGTATTAGACGAAAAACACATTTTTTTTTAAATCCGTATTTTTGTCAATCTTCGTGCAGATCTTGGGTAATATTGTTCGACACACGAAAAAAAAGGTTTCGTGAAATTATCTTAATAAATGACGAAGTTATTAAATGTTCAATTAAAATTGTGATTATTTTTTGAAAAATCTTAAAGCATATATTATTTATTTGAAATATTTTGAAGGTAAGGGATATATTTCTCTAACATATTAGAAGAAAAATCTAGTTATTTATAAAAAAAATTCAAAAAAGCATTTAAATATTTGTATTAATCAATAAAATGCTTAAAATTTAAAACGCATTTTCTAATGAATTAAATATTTGTATTAATCAATAAAATGCTTAAAATTCAAAACGCATGTTGTAATCAAAAATGAAAGTTTTCTCAACTAATGATAATATTTTGCTGGACATTGGATATCTTCTACGTAAGAATCTATTTTTTTAATTGCTCAGCTCATCTTTAGAAACTTGATTTTGAAAAAATAATTAACCATCGTATTATTTTTATACAGTCAAACCTCCATGTAACGAATCTCTATTTTGGGAATTTCTCTATTTTAAGAACTTTTTCCTGGATCCAAGCACATATTACTCTTTTCTTCGTAAAATAACTCCAAATAGGGAAGTGCATTTCCTATTTAACGAAATTTTTCTTCTCAGATTCGATTTTTTTCTCTCCTTATTTTTAAAATCTCTTTATTTGCAAATTATTCTCTTTTGGCACATTTTATGGATATCAATAACCATGAGCTGGTTTTACAATGTACCTAACTCATCTAGAGAAACAAAATTGCCGTAATTTTTCAAATAAAATTAACAGATACTATTTGTAATTAAATTTAAGGACACATGTCGTAGTGTGTGTTTAGATTACTGGTGATAAAAATGAGGTATATTTAAATTACTGTAGGCTTAAAATTAGAAAATTTCTTTAAAAAATTCATTTATTTTTATATAAAATTATTTTTTAATTGAAAATACATTGCATTTCTGGATAATATTTTTCTCTTATTGTTTTCCTAGCGGATTCCTTTTTGATGGGTAAGATATATAAAAAAAAAAATGATCCTTCCAATTTTGTAATTATTTTTTGTCTGAGTTTCATAGATTAAAGTTAGATAAATTTTTTTAAAGAATTTCTACAATACTCCATATCAGTTTAACTTGGCAGCGTTGAGAATGGTATACAATGTACCAATCTACTTGAAAAATAGGTCGACTTTTTTTTGTTTTGAATTTAAATCCAAGAAAATAGATAGAAATTTGTAAAAAAATTGCATACGTTGCAGAAATTAGATTAATTTTACGTTGTAGAAATGTAATTAGTTTTTAGACAAAGTTAATAAATACAGTGAATAGCGCAGCGTTATGAAATTTTAATTTGGCTGAAAACCGATTTTCGACGCCAACTTTTGTCATTGTTGTAAAAATAACATTATTACACACACAACAATGCAGATATATCAAAGTTGGCGCCCAAAACTAATTAAATGTTTTTAATTAATATCTTTTTAATTAACTGCAATATCGGAATATAAATTGTCAAAACATGCATTGTCATCCAAACTGAACGTGTATACAAAATTTCAGCTCAATGGAGTGAAGATATCAGCTTCAAAATTGAGTTGCAAGATTCCACCCGAACAAATTACATACATACATACATACATACATATACATACATACATACATACATACATACATACATTGTAAGTTAAATAAAAGCTTGTAAAAATGAAAATCTAACCTTTCAAACAGAGTGCAAAATATATACAAAATGGGAACCATTACAAGGAAAAAATAAAAATTTTAGTTGCCTAAGTTTTCAACTTAGGATTGCCAATATATATACATATATATTTTTTGTAATCATAATGTATAACAACCATAACATAGTGTATTTTATTTGCAAATATGTACTAAATATAATTTAAACACCTTATATTTGCCTTGAAATTCTATATTTTCAAAAGCTATTAAATATTTAGGAAGAAAAATCTTTATATATTAAACAAAATAAAGGATCTAGAATACTTTTCAAAAAATTTTTTTTTAGTCTTAAATCATTTTAAACAGTAATGAGGACAATACTTTAATGGATTAAATTTCCTCATTTTTTTAAAATTATATTGTAGGTTATTTTATATTTGTTTAACTGTGAGCTAATTATTTAAAAAAAAATACAATTGAATGTTTGTTCTGCATTTTTCAATTTTGTTTGTTTATTATTTTAAACATCTTCATAAAATAATCTAGTTTCAAATTTAGAGATTCATAATTGTATGATAAATTAATTATTACAAAATAGAATTGTTCATCTGATAAAGGGGTTTTTCTAAAACTAGAATTATTTCAATATATACTGATGTATATAAAACAAGTTAAAGGGAGATGGATTACGTGAATATTCATTCTCAAGAACATACTATTTCAATTTTAAATTATCAAAGATTTTCTTAGCCTTCATAAAAATGTTTTTAACAATACTTTCAACTATATATATATATATATATTGGTAAAAGAAAAAAAATACTGTAAGCTATTAAAAAGATTATACAGTAGAGCAATTCATAACTATACAGAAAACTAATAAGAATATTTTATTCCTAGCATTACAAGCATAGCAAATTAATAAAAACTGATACATTTATAAAACATATACAATATAAATAACCAAAATATACAAAAGTATACCTTGTCTTGTATTTATAGGTCCTCCTCTCATTCCAAGAACAAGCTTTAAGGTAGCCCCATCATTAATGCAATAATCCTGAAGACACAGGTCATCATTAAGCTCCTGGGATTTCCAAATTAAATGCTGTTGGGAAACAGGAATTCCTGAAAAAATAAATAAATTGATAATATACATCAGCTTATATTTCACCTTTTTAATCACGAACATAAATATTTAAAAACCAATATTGATATATATTAGAATTATTTAACAACTATCAATATATACCTCTCTAACACAAGCTTAACTAACAAAAACTCTTGACATAATTATTCTTAATTCTATTTCTTATAATTCTTATTTTTATACTGTTATATGTGACATACTAATGAATAAGTTTTATTGGAACAGGGATGGGAAAATAGCGACCTGCAAGATTGTTTTTTGTGGCTTGCATGATAGAAAACCACATAGACAGAAAATATTCTCTATATTTGGGCCAACATGGGGTGATGAAAGCCTTTCTCGCATGAAGATCAACAAAAGCAACTATAGATGCAAGTTGGCTGGCATTAATTTGCAGGCTTATATGAGAAATCTGACAATCTCACTCACTTTTTTCAAAAAAATTCTAAACGAGTGCGGTAGGGTACATCTGTATCAGTAAACTGTTCCTAAAATTAAATGTGTTTGCAGCTATAGTTATGAAATAAGCACAATAAATAAATTGAATAAAACTGCATCTATTTTTATATAATGTATAATTATCGATTTTTATGATACAATTCATATATTTTATCAGAGATTGTAAAGTTAACTAATAAATGCAATCATTTTTAAAAGGTGCAACTGCCAGTATTCTCAGCTTTCCCAATGTGACCCTTGAGCGAAAATAACTGCCCACATCCTATATTAAAACTGTTGTTGTTGCTAATGCCACCTGTCTGACGTAGTCAGATTGAGGCCCATGAAATTCATCATGGCATCGATTGTACACCTGTCGTTAGCAGTAGCTTTGAGCACCATGCAGGTGACAGTACGACTTGGCTCGGTTAAACCCTAATTTTGAGAGAGTACCCCTGGGAGTGGTCAGGGGCCTCCCACCTCAGGAGAGAACTTGCGGCTCGACAGCTACACAGCTGGCCACAGTAAATGCAACACCAAGAAAGAAAAGAGATAGCACAACAAAATTTATTTTGTAGATAACATGTTGACCAAGTATCAAATGATAAAATTTATAGACTTCTGTGAAATGTGGTTCCTGCCAGAATCAGTAGCCAGAGTAGCCGCCATTGTTGGAGATCACCGCTGCCACACACCTCGGCATTGATTCCAAGAAACTTTGGATGTGTTCTTGGGGGTACAGCAGACCAAGCAGCTTCCACACGTTGCCAAAGTTGATCTGGTGTGGCAGCTGGGGGTGTAATCTGGGTCAATTGTTGAGCAACCATGGACCACGTGTTTTCTATTGGCGAAAAATCCGGAGAGCGAGCCGGCCAGGGAAGCAATTCAATCTGGTGATTGACAAAGAACCTTTGGACAATGCATGCCACGTGTGGTCACGCATTATCCTGTTGAAATATGGCTGTGGCCATGCCCTGAAGGTAAGGAAGGACAACTGCCTCCAACACCTCGGAGATGTAGTGCTGGCTGTTTAAAGTACCGGCAATGCGTACTAGAGGAGTGCGAGAGTGATATCCAAAAAATACTACCCCATACCATAATACCTGGTGCTGGACCAGTGTGGCGGTGCATAACGCAGCTATTCAGCATCTCTCTCCCCGGTGTCTCCAGACTTGAATCCGACCATCAAGGTTTGCAGACAGATGCGTGACTCATCAGTAAAAACAACTTCATTCCATTCTGCCGCACACATCCTTCTTTCATCGCACCATTGGCGGCGGAGACGTCTGTGGTTCTGCGTCAAGGGTAGACGAAGCAATGGAAGTCTTGCAGACAGACCACTCTGCTGTAAACGGCGTTGAATGGTACGCGCAGACACTGAATGATGCGTTACAGACTCAATGTGCTGTGCTATGGTTCGTGATGTGACTGAGCGATCTGTCACTGCCGTGCGCAAAATTTGCCTGTCCTCACGTAAAGTGGTGCACTGAGGTGGATGCGATCGACCACGTCAGTCCATCGTACCCTCCTGCATCCAATGGTCACATATCCGCATTACAGTTGTTTGAATTCATCCAACACGACTACCGATTTCCCTGAAAGATAATCCACAATCTTGGTAGGTCATTATCCTTCCTCTGTCGAACTCAGATACTTGATCAAAAGCTGATTACTGTTTTCTACGAGACATAACAGATGGTTTTTTGAAAAAACCACAAGAAAAACACAATTGCCGAACGAAATCTCCAAGCCTTAAATAGCGCTTTGAGGTGGTGCCACAGGCGTGCGTGATGTGTGTCTGCACTGAAATTCTAATCATTTGCATATCTCACCTTCGCTAATGCATGTTGTAAATTCCATGTTATTTGCATGCTTCCTTCAGGGTTTTGCATTTACGGTGGCCAACAGTGTATTTAGAGTACCCCCATACCACAAAGGCACTATACATTTACAAACATCCATGCCTTCTCTGGAATTCGAACACAGGCCCTACGGCACAGCAGACAGCATTGCTAACCACTACACCGGATGAACAACATATTAGAACTACATATTATAAATCATTGAAATGCAGGAATATCAATAATTGATGTTATTAATGTAAATTTAACATTCTGTTGGATTTTTTTTTTCAGATGATTCTTTGACATAAAGATCAGAATAAAAATACCTTCTGAATATTGAATTTTTGCTTTGATAGATACAATTGTTTCCAAAGGTGAACAGCTAAGCTCGAATGCAGTTCCAGTTAGAGTTTCAATGAACAGCTCCATCCGATTTTCTGCCATCTTAGCTAAAAATACACACATTTGAATATATAAATATTGTAGCACTAAAAGTTAACTAAATAATCATTAACTATGTACTTGATAGAGATAAATAGCACACATCAATCAATCCCATTCTTTTGCATTTTTTTTTATCAGGCAAAATTTGAAATCTTTTCACGAAAATAAAACTGAAAAGAAATTGAATTTCATCTGTTTTACTCATCATCAGTTATTCCCTTTCAATCTTTTATGAATATTTATACTAAATTCCCTACTTTTAAATGGATACATTCTTCTTAATGATAGAGAATATAAAGAAATGGCTAATGAAAAAAGTTCAACATAAAGTTTTAAAAATACAATATGATTTCAATTGTGCAATTTAAAGACTGCAAAACATAAATCTTAACCTATTTAATTGCATTTTGCAAAATTGTATTGTAGTACAGCCTTTCCCATATTTTCCCTTGATATACTATCAGTAACATTCTATATTTATAAAATGTTTTTTTCCCCTTTAATTTATTTATATACTTTTAAATTACAGAGTTCTTTAAGCTTATTTTGAATAACCACTTCCCAGTTTTAGAAAGGTACTTGTGTATTCGCCAGTTAACCTTTTTCACCAAATCAAAAACTGTTGCCTAATGCCATAATATTAACTAGCCAATAATGAAAAAAAGATCCATGTGCATGCTTAAATACAACAATCTTGTTCGCAAATTTACTGGTTGAAAGGATAATATGCATGTACCCTAGAAAAACACAAAAAGTTTTACATAAATCACAGTTCCAGTGTTATACTTCTCAACTGTAGTCCACATGATCTGATCAGAAACTCTGCAATAAGTAGAGAGAATGTCACTTGGACAGAGTTGATTCTACTTAGTAAACAGAATGTAGTCTTCTTTTACTTAGTATAACCAATTACTATTATGAGTTAAAAAAAAAAGCTTTTATTTTTATTAAATTTATAGGAGTTTTTTTCCCCAGTCCTTTTACTATACAAAGTGAAGCAGTTGTGGCTTTGCAGCTCCACCTCCAAAAGATGAATCTGTTTATAATTTTATCTAGTTTATGTATTATTTAACATGTGCCTTTCCTTAATATAATGTAATACAATATTATACATAAACAGTGGTGTAAAGGAAAATATTAGGGCCTCCTGCAAAGTCAGGTTTTGGGTCCCAAGCTGAATCTTACAAAGGGTAGGGGAGACCTGTGTACCTAGGGCCACCCCACTTTACTTTAATAATATTTAATTCTAAGTTTCATTACTCAGTTGGGTTAGTAGCAACACCAATTCATAATTTGGCATTCATTTTGAAATTTTGTAAAAGAAAGCTGTGGCAAGTTATAAATGAAAAACATTTTTACATGGTCGGAAGTAAAATTTTGCTGCTAACCTCTTTTTATTGTTATACCAAGGTAAGTCAAATATTTTTCCTGAGTTCCAGTAAATAATTTTATTTTTAACATTAACTACTAAATGATATTTTAAATAAGTCCCCTCTCCATGTGGGTTTTTCTGCAGAAGACATTTTGTATGAAATTACCAAGTCTTGTACCTATAGGGCCACATAGTTGCCTTGTACCTAGGGCCATGACCCTAGGTACAATTACAATTAATATTCTTGATGTTATTATTTTATTGAGAAAGTTTTCATAAGCAAAGGAGGAAAATGGCCTTAATTATCTGAACCATTTTGATTGAGTCCACAAGTTTTTTATTATTACTAAAAGCGATTTAAATGAGAGGAGAGTTTATATTTTATTCTGAAACTTTCAATATTCTTGATTCTATAAAAAATATCTTTGCTACCATTATTGTTATTATTCAGGATTATTTTGTTTATACAACATAAGAATTCCTTTAATAAAAAAAAAACAATTTTTAGCACATTTTTCACGTAGTGGAACAAAAGCACAATAAGGACGCAAATTTCGTCTTCGTTCCATATTTTGTCGTACCTTTTTCTCAACCAATTGACCTCAGGTTTTCGGCATTTGGTCACATTTGTGCCCTAGATGAGCCGAATCATATTTAAATTTTCCCATAGTTTTCCTGAATTTTCCTACAAATTGTAAAATACAACATGTGAAAAATGTGCTAAAATTACTTGGCAATGCCAATGATTGATATCCTGTTTACAGTTATAAAAACAAAAGTATAATTCTAAATAAGGTTTTTACGATATTTTAATTAAATTTATAACCTGTATCTCACTGCCAGACTGCAAATTTTTAATTGGTCAGTTTCCCTCTTTATGATCAATTATAAATTCCAAACTTTTAGATGCATAGAAATTCTGACAGAATAAATAGGTTGAAATCTAATGCAGATAATATAACTGCAGCTGCAGTATTGAAGGATGCAGTTCCAGTTCGGACTGCAGTACGACAGTTTGGTGTAAGCAGAACTGCACTGCAAAGACACATTGCTTTTTGCAAAAAGACTAATAATTCTGAAAATATGGAATTAAACTGTGCATATTATAACCGATGTGTTGTTTGGACAGTGTTCTCTAAAGATGAAGATAGTGTTCTTGTTCAGTACCTTATTGGTGCATGCAATATGCATTTCGGGTTGTCAAAAAACACAAGTTAAAAATCTTGCTTTTGAATATGCAAAAGCTAGCGAAAAAAAATGTCCCAAGTCTTGGGTTGCACATGGTGAAGCTGGTGATCAATGGTATTTTGATTTTCTGAAAAGAAATAAGGTTCTTTCACAAAGGAAGCCCAAAGCCACAAGTTTGGCAAGAGCTACCAGCTTTAATAAAACAAATGTTGATACTTTTTTGAAAAGTATCAGGAGGTATTGTCAAAATACCAGTTTTTGCCTGAATGCATTTATAATATGGACGAAACAGGCATTACGAGAGTGCACACACCAGCCAAGGTTATAGCTCCAAAAGGCAAAAAACAGGTTGGCAGAATGAATTCAGGTGAATGAGGAACTAACATCACTATTATCTGTAGTCTAAATCCTATAGGAAATTCTGTCCCCCCCCCCTATGATGCTTTTCCCAAGGGTGAACTTTAAAAACCATATGCTGAAAGGAGCACCTGAGAATCCTGATTGACACTCCTGAAAAGGAAGAAATCAAAAAACAACATGCAATTAAAATAGCCAAAAAAAGAAAACATGAAAAAATCTGAGTTTGAAATTGAGGCAACTTCATCTGAAGAATGATCAAATAGTGAAGATTCTGATTTCACTGATGTAAGGAATACTATTAAAAAGGGGGATTTTTGTTTAACAAGAATACAAGGCAAAAAAACTGAACATTTTTATGTGGTAGAAATGATAGATGATAAAGAAGAGCACTATAGTGTTAAATTTTTGAAGAATATTGGTCGTTCAAATAAGTTTCTTTATGATAAAGAAGAAACTTATGACACTGACATCATAAATATTGTGTTTAAATTGCCCAAATCACAATATGTTGGTGCTTCAGAGTAGCAATGTATGCAGCTCACTTTTGGAGCAAGTCTTTTTAAATTATGTTGAATGAAAATGAGTAGTTTATTAATAATTTCATGCATTGCAATTTAAATAGTTACATGATAAATCAATGTATTAGCTAATATTGTTTCTTTTATTAAATGCATCTGTGTATGTTTATTTTCTATTGATTATAGAGTGAAACCTAACTTTCAGGAAAAGGCCCTAGGTACAATGATATTGTACCTAGGGCCATTTGTGAAATTTTTTAAAAGTAATAAATTCTGTGAAATAAAAGCTTTTAAGTACTTATATTAACTCTAATTGGATGGTAGTTAGCATAAGAATGAGTGCATATCAATTTCACATTTTTTTTAAACAGGCTAGTGGCATTGTTTTTGACCATTGAAAAAAAGTGGCCCTAGGTACACAGGTCTCCCCTATGTACTTGGTATCAGTCTGGCTTTGAGCTCCGATGTGGGGATGTATGTTACGCCACTGTATATAAGATGGTTAAAACAACGGCTAAAAATATTTTTGTAGCAATATCCCTACAAATTTTAGTTGCAAGCTCATAATTGATCTATGAAATATATTTCAGAATAGGAAATAAGCCCTATTCCTAGAATATAGTAATTTAAGAAAAATTGTTAATAGAATATTAAAATCAGCACAAACCTGCATGAGAAAAAAATCCTAAAATGTTAAAGGCCCTTAAAAAAAAAGGGCCTCTAATGAATTTTGATACAGGACCAACACAGGATAGCTATGACAGTGGGTAAAATTAATAATTTGAAATTTTTACAATGCACATATCTTATAAAACAGAATCCTGCCATTGTTAAATAAACAATTCACTTACCATTACTAAATAGTCACGTGATGTTTAGAGAACATAACATGATTCTGAGAACTGTGCACAAAATTACTTCTGCTTGACATTGCTCAATTTGGTTTACGTTATAGAAGCAAACCATTTATTGCAAAATCTAGAAATAAAAATTTATAATTAAACATTTTTAGTGAGCAGAGTATTATTTACTTACATAAAATAATTCTTCACATCATATTATGTAATATTTAATTTTACTTGTGCACTAATAATGCACTTGAACAAAACAGAAATATAAAAAGGAAATTGACATTAATCAAAAACATAAAAAATTAATTATTTTAAGAAAATTTCAAAAGGTAAGATTGATCATCTTATCTTAGAAAACATATACCCTTACTTTCATTGATAGAACAATAAATATAAGACAGACATAGAAATGACAGAAGTTTTAGGAATAAAATGAGGACTATAAAAATCTTATATCCATTTTATTACATAACAACTTTAATGTCAAAATTTTTATTAAACTATATAAAGGTCATCAAAAAAACAAATCATAATAATTTAAACTAAGGGAAAATAGTTAAAAGTAACCAAAATTATCAATTTTACAGATTACCACAAAAAAATTCATGTCTATATATATATTATTATTTGAATTCTTGGAGAAAAAATGACAGCTATGCCTTCTTTGACCTTCAATTTCTTTCAGTATTTTAAGAAATATGAATATACGAGACTGTTTTAACTGAATAAAACACAAAATTTGTTGCAAGTTAAGATCAATGAGACATCAGCGAGTGTTTTTTTAGACTAAAAAAATGACGACATTGTTTTTGACAAGGAAATACATTTTATAGGTTAGTAGATGTCCATCATTGTTTAAATTCAGAATGGCTCCAAATAACTATAAGATTAAAATTTTTACGATTTTGCTTGCACAGCACTTTACAAACATTTTAAGAAACCAATGCAAAATAAAAAAAATAACAGACCTGTTATTACACAATACGTGATAAAAATGAAAAAATCCTTTATGGGAAAGGATGGTTGAAAGTAATACTCCATGCTGTAACATTTAAAAGAAGCTCCAAATACATTGAGAAAACAGGTTAAAAAAACATTGAGGATTTGCCAATCGTAAAATGAAGGATGAGCTAAAAAGTAAACGACTGATTGTTCACAAAACCCACATACTGTAAATCATTCAAGCCAGAATAAATAACATCTCCGACTGGTATCCAATAGCAACCACTGTTGTACTTATAGAAAAGAGGCTTATTTTTAGTTCATGCATACCGTACCAACCCTAGAGGCAAAAACATGACGTCAAAAATGACGTCAGAATTTGCAAATAAATGAAGGATACTTAAATACATTAGAGCAACAAAAAAAAACGTCTTTGTTTCAAAAAACTTTTTTAAGACTTCAGAATTTTCAATATTTTGTAATATTTTTCTAAATTAATATTTCCCCCCCATCAATTTTCTTTCTAAGTTCCTGTTTTAACATTATCAAGCCGCTCTAGCAGCATAGCAGTTAGCTACTTCAACTGATTTAATTACACTATAAATCAGTAAAATATTTCAGAAAAGAGATACTTTAATTTCCTTTTTCAGTTTTTCTCCCTGATACAACCGAATACATCTTTAAAAACAAGTTACATGATCCCCGAATGACTTTACTGTAAAAAAAAATGTCAATTATTAAAATAAATAAAATATCTGGCAACTGCTATTTTAGTACAAATTTGATTGTCGTCTGCTAAAATTACATCTTTATTCTTTTGAAGATAGTTTTGGACTGTATATCAAAAAAATATTGCAAAAATGATGAAATCTCAGCATTTTAATCATATGTTATTAATGATAATAACAACTGTCAAGCGTTGTTTTTAATTTTGGATTAATTATGTTCGTCTTGAAATAAAATTGATTATCACAAGATAAAAATCTACCAAATTCAGATTTTTTTTTAAAATCTCGCAAAAAAAAAAAAAAAAAAAAAAAAAATTAATTTTTTAGTGAAAATTTAATAAAACATTGTTTTTGTGTCATAGAAAATCAAAGTGTAAGTAAATTTGTAACATATGAAACGATAACCAAATTAATTTTAACTCTCGTATCTAAAATTTCCATTCACATAAACATGTATTAGAATGGATCTATATTTAAATGAATTTATCTATAGGTCATTTAATACATGCAAACTCTTAATACTTGAAAAAAATCTAGTGACAAAAAAAAAGTGTTTTCCTGTTCATATTTAATTGAAATTTCATATATTCCACTATTTATCTTCTGTGTCTTTATTTTTAATTAAAATGTAGGCTTCCTAAGTTTTGAAAAGGAAAGTAAAATGATAACCTAGAAAGAACAATCACACGCATTCAACATTTGAGAAATAAACTTTTTTGTACTCTTTAGTTATGTATTTCCGAAACCTACTTAAAAAATAAACGAAGAACTTTTAGAGTCTTTGGAAAAAGTTATTCTCGAAAACTTTTCATCCATAGTTTTAGAATAATAATGATCTTTTGGCAACGTTTCGTTGGAATTTTTTTATCTATTGCCGTGACACATACATATGTTAAACTGCTCTTGGAATAAATCACGCCCAAATGAAAAATGCTGGTTGCCGTTTTTGGTAATGTAGTAAAATTACTCTAGAAAATGCTTTGGTCCCTAAATAAGTATATCATTATTTACACATAAATACTTTTAAGTTGAGTAAAAATTAGAGGAAATCAATTTAACTTCTGTTATTCTTCTCTGTGGTTACAGGAATTAGGAATTGAAACAGTGGCATTCATTGCCTGTATGCATGAAAATCGGGTTCATTGCTCCCCCTCCCAGCAATTACTAAAAATATTAATGCACATCGAAAGTTTTTATATTTTCCAATTACGACAAGTAAAAAAATCTTAGTCCCTTTTACCCAGAGAAAAATTCTTACACACGCTACTGAGAAAGGATATTTCACCTAAAATTATGAAACTTTCGTTTTTGACCAATTTGTCAGCTACAATGTTTTGAAAACTATGTTTTAATTAGAAGGATTTTTTTAAACCCATGTTAGCTTAAGAGGGAGCCTCGCGCAAGGTAGTCCATTACAAAGTTAGCTATTTCCTCATTACTTGCCTCTTATAAGACAACGGCTATATACCTTAAGCAGTTTTATTTCTAAAATATTCAGCATCGTCGAGGGTAAAAATCTTTAAAATATATTTACGAATGAAGTATTTCTGTTTGGAAAAAGCATGGATAAAAATGTATAAATTCCTTTATGTATTGAGAGGATTATAACGAGTTTTATATTATTTCAGATAAAACAAAAAGAGTTTAATTTGTTTTTTATTTTTATTTTATTATACCAATTTTTTTGAAAAAAATTCAATAAAAACAATCCAATGAAATAATCTGAATTTTTTTTTAATAAATATGTTATTGTTATGTTCCATTAAATGAACTCTAAAATAAACTGTCAGTCCTTCATTTATAAAAGACCCGTGTAAAGAGTGATCAATTCGAGACTTTCAAAATAAAGTAATCAACACAAAAATATTTTTAATAAGTGTTAAAAACTCCTTAATCGTAATAGAGAGTTATTCCAACATCCATATTCTCATGTACTTTATCTGCACTTCTAATATATATACCCAAATAAATATATATACTAGCTGACCCGGGACAAACGTTGTTTTGTCATATAAATTAAGTGAATATTTTGGTAGTCAAATATAAAAAGTAATTAACTCATTGTAAGTGTGTGGAGATGTGCTATATGACTGAAAGAGGAATGGAGCGCTGTGAACGATGACGGCCTATAAAAGTAACAAAACATTCATTTATTGAATTTTTTGTACTTCTTTATTTTAACTAATAAATTTCAAATTACATCTCTATTTCAAATTCTGACAATTTAAAAATAACATTAACCAGTCTTTTAGTGCAATGGAGTGTACGATATTTTTAGTTGTGAGTCCATCTTTAGCCAACACAAATAAACTGGATGGCTTACCCAAGCGAGAACATGCCACGTATAATTGTCCGTGTGAAAAACACGGTGTGCCCAAAAATTTTCAGTATTTTTTAAAAAATCATAAAATTTTAGAGATTTTTCATAAGTGTTTAGAACTTCTTAATCTGAAAAGAGAGTTATTCCAACATCCATATTCCCATGTACTATATATCTGCACTTCCAATATATATATATATATGTATATATATATATAAAGATATATATATATATATGCTATAGAACTACTGTGGCTAAGACTTTATACTATCATGACTATAGTTATCTTAGGTTTATAACTATTTGTGTATAATTTTGAATTATATATATATATATATATATATATATATGACAGGCCCCAGGCCTGCGGGTTAAATGATGAGACATCTTCTATTGTTAACTCTTATTTATTTCTTCCAATCCAACATGGCGTCCCTTTGGCGCGCCATACTATAGAACAATAGACGGTAATTCGGCCAGGAGTCCACCAGCTTTTCTCTCCAGTACGCGTTCGCCTTCGTCAGCGCTCGCTCTACCTTTAAATAGGCTTACTTACCCACAAATTCTTACGCGATGATAAAGAGTTCACTCTATTTTTATTTATTACTCCTTAATTTTAAAGTTAATCTTTTCAAACCTGGCATATATATATATGGTATAATAAAATGAAATATAAAATAACAAGACAAAATTATACAACCAACAAAGCTAAAAGATAGAAACCAGATTCTAAGAAACATAATTATAAAATAAATGGTGGAAATGAATATTGCACTAGATTTAAATAAACGTATGTATAACAGGAAACAAAGTTATGGCTCTAAAATGGAAGAAACCAAAAGAGTCTATGGACTAAAAGGAGACCTATTATGATTTCTAAAGCTGTTGCTGAATTAGAACCAGCAAAATTAGGGTTAAGTACTTTACGGATCCACCTTCCCCGTACAGCAGAAATTTTCGACATAATAGAAAAAACAGAGCCATGTTGAAAAAGTTAAGCCTAAAACTAACACACGTGTATTTTGCATCAGACGGTAAAATAAAAGTAAAATATGAAAGGAAAGGTTCCTACAAAAAGATGAATATAAAAACAATTTTGTTAAGGCTGTTTTCGGTCAATGTTAAAGGATAGGGATCAAACGGGAAGCACATTTGCGGCAGGAAAAAGCTCCAATAATAATAAAAATTTCTATGGGTATAAAAAAAATTATTGTTTAGTGGATAGTGTTCTTTGAATTTTGATTTTTGAAAAAAATACGCAGTTTTCAGCATTATTGCAAAATGAAATTTGAGTTTTCTATGTTAAAGTATAGGAAGTGAAAACGCAAAGCACATTTTAATAGAAAAAAATTTATTTTTTCGAGTAGAATTAAATAGTATACAAGAAATCATGCTTCCCTCTTTTGACTAGTGTAGCCATAATTAAGTTTTATGTTTTTATTAATGAACTTTTTTAAATTTTAAGTTCATTCTGAATTATTTTTGGCGTAGTTAGGACTATCTCAAACAGATGGCACCACCATCGTTTTGTAAAACGAATTTTACTTGGCTACAAATACTTAATTTTGGCGATATCTTTCTGCAATATAGTCGCCAGCTGAAATTATGGTAACTTGCAAGATGTGACAAATAGTGTGGAAAATAAAGAAGATTTATGATGTACACAGAGATTTAACATCTCAAACCTGATGAACTTTCCTACTTAGGAATGTTTTTAACATTTTCTGCATGTGTGCTTTAAAAGTTTAATTTATATACATAATTTATAATTGTGTTGCTTAGATTTTTTTTTTTTTTTTTTTTTTTTTTTGCCTGTTATTGATGAAATGCATATAAAAATATCTAAATTCTGTGAAGCGACTGAATGAAAAATTGAAAGTATACTTATTTTATACTTGACCAAAAGTTATGAATTGACTAAAGAATACAAATTACTACTCCTTGAAGCTCACAATTTAAAATTTTAATCTAATTATTGTAATGCAATTATTATTATTTTTTAACTAACAAAAAAAATCGAATCGATTTTATATTTAACGTACAATTTTACCATTAAACCATTGGAACAAACATTAACCAAATCTTGTTTTCTAATTAAATTAGCAGAAACTTATTTTTTCAATTAATTTTCTCCAATTCTAAGCTGTACCCCAAATTCTCAGGCCGTTTTTGTGGGGAAAAATTAAAAATAGTGTAAAATATGTTATTGAGATATATGATATATTTACGAAATAAAAAGTGGCTGCGGTAGCCTAATGGTTATGTAACAGAATCGTGGCTGCCGTATCATGAGTTCTAGCCTAGTACCGCTCAAGACCCGCCTTATAGGGGAGCTTAATCTGTCGAGAACTCAGATGTCCTCCTGTTGGTGTGATGTGGCAATCAGGAGAGGGGGTGGTAGCTCAGGTGTCGTCCTCGTCACTTGATCATAGTTCAAAATTACGAGATCTGTCACCAAAAGCCCTCGAGTATAGCTGATCAGTACGACGTTAATATTCACATAACGAAATAAAAAAAAAATAAAGGTGAATTAATAAGAAATGAGTAATTAATTTATTATTTATTAAAAACTTTTAAAAATAAACGAGAACCAGTAACTTTTCTATCCGACAGTATCTTGTCCAATCCCCCCCTCCCCCGCTGAATTTTTCAGTCTTCGATTCTAAGCAGCACCCAATTTTTAGTAGCATAAGGGAAGTAGTGCGACTTAGATTCGAATAAATATGGCAATATCGTGATTTTAAAGTTTTTGTATCTTTAAGTTTGCCTTTTTTTCTATTAAAAATTACTGTCTCTGACATTTTCTATCATTGAACATTTTCAATAACCTGTTCTTGACTAAATGTTTAATATAATAGTCTCTGTGTGATAGTCTCTGTTTTCGGAATACATTTTGCACATATCAAATTTAGAATCAAAGTTTATTCAAAATATGTCCATTTTAGTTAAATATATGATAAAAAAATTTTAAGTAGTACATTTTTTATATAACTTTTTTATGAAAAAAGAAATATGTGAGGCATTACCGTATGAACAGATATTTGCTGCTCATTGGAGTTTTTCTTTTAGTACTATAGTTAAGATATTGATTTTTATTACTAGTTTGTTTTTAAATTATAAAACAAAGCATTCACACACACACAGAGATCTGCTGAATAAACTTTAAAAAAATTAGTTTAAAAAAATTAAAACTTAATTTTCTAAATATTTAAACGGTGTTTTAATTTTTTACATCAAATATATATAATTTTTAATTTTGGAAGACTTTTAAAATGAATGATTTATTTTATAAACGAAGTAAAAATTTAATTGTAATAATTAATAATGTTTGCTTTTTTAATCTCGCAATTGCGAATCGAACTGCTCGATTTTCAAATGTTAAGAAGTTTTACATTTCTTAACTTTTCCATTAATCATTTGCTCAGAGAAGTTCATAATCAGTTATGAACTTTTTACACCTTGGGGGGGGGGATGTTTCTATCCACTAGAAAACTTGTCAATCTAATTATTACAAAGCTATTTTACCATAAATTATTGTTTTAAGACAATCTGTTACTCAGTATATAATTACTGTGTGATAAATTACTTTGTTTAATTGCAGCTTTATTATCCAAAACACCGTTTAGCATCCTTCCAAAGGCAACTCGTCATGTCATGATGTCAATATCTCATGGGAATTTCACTTCGGATGGGACCAGAAAACACTTGCTGGTCGGATGTCTTTAGGAAAGAAAAATACAAAAAAGGGGAGAAAAAGGAAACTTTTATTGCTGTGGGGGTACTGAAAGAGATAAGAGAGGAAGAAGCGGTAGGGAGATGTGTGTGTGTGGTGGTGGGGGGGTCTCAACTTTCCGTGATTTTTGAGGTCTTCTAATTGGATGGTGTTGAATAATCATTCTGACTGAAGTAAAATACGTTGCTCGTCTTAGTCACTTTTGAAATTTAGAGTAGGAACCTTTATACTTCTTATACGACTTATTTCACAACTCATCAACTCACATGGATGTTATTGCTATTTATAAATTATATAAAAGTGCATATTATTAGAACAAATAAGAACAATCATTATTTAACATAGATAAAATTTTCGATTCCATATTAAAACAATAGTCCTTTCATACTTATTATTTTTTTAGAAAAAGGCGAGATAAAATGCATATCAAAGAAATTTACTTTTTACTTTGTAGAATCGGTGAATAAATAAGAATTATTCGACAAGAAATGTTTTGTATATCAGTGAAAAAAGGAACCAACGTTTTTTACTATTTTGATACTTTTTTTGATTGATGATTGTTATGCATCTTCCAAAACTAATAAGATTGGAAATTTTTGACACATGTTAGGAATATTATTTTTTTGTGAGAGAAGGGGATAAAAGAATAAAAACAAAATTCTCCCCAAAAGACACCATACTCACCAATTACATAGAATTTATTTTTACATGGAATTCATAGCAAATTATGAAAATTTATTTGTAAATTATATGCCAGCTTAATTCTGGAAAATACAACATATAATTTTTATGGTACTATATTTATTCGATAAGAGTAAAATTGCTTCATACTATTAGTCCACTTTTAATACAACAGTTTGAAACATGAAATTTAATTTGTCACTACTGTATATCTACCTTTTCTTCTGTTTCGTTCTCCTCAGCATTCATATAGTACAGTGGTCTTCAAACTGTGTTTCACGGAACCCTGAGACTCTCAAGGTTACCCAAGTCACAATAAACAATCGAAAAAAGGAGATTATAAATGTGTATGTAAAATGGATTGAAGTTTGTATAACTACAAGTATCTTTTATAAAAAGCTCATTTCATTATTAAACTTTAAAATTCTATTTGTACTCTGTTTGTAGTTCTATTTATAAATATTTCGAGAGCTTAAATGCTTTTCTGTTGGTGTGATGTGGTAGTTAGGAAAGGGGATACTAGCTCAGGTGCCGTCCTCGTCACTTGACTATGGTTCAAAATTACTGTCTGCAGTGCCGGTTTAAGCTCATTTCGATGCCTGGGAGTAGAAGATCCGCAGATACACTTGGCACTGGAAAAGCCTAATTTATAACTAGAAAACCTATTTAAGTCCAGCCTCTCCGGGCTCTTCCCGGCCCAGGGCCCGCCCCAAGTGCCCAATGGATAAACCGATACTGACTGGTATTTTCTAACATTGAACATTTTCAATTCCCTGGTCAAGTCTGACTAAATTTTTAATATAATAGATGCTGCAGTTTCTTTGCGCAATACATTTTACACATATCAAAGTCAGAATTAAAGTTAATTCGGAATATATCCATTTTAGTTAAATATGTAAATAACATTTTTAAGTAGTAAAATTTTTATAAAATTCTTTTAGTATGTAAACGGTGTTTTCATTAGTTCACGACAAACACTGGTCCGAAGTCTCTAGGAAAGAAGAGAAAGGTACAAAAAAAAGGGGGAGGAGAGGGTAGGAAACTTTTATTGCTCTGGGGGTAATAAAACAGAAAAAAGAGCTGAAGAAACTGCAGAGTGTGAGGGGGGAAGGGAGTCCTCTCTTTTGGTGATACTTGATAAGTCTGGGGTTTTGCGTAGAACAGGGATGGCCAACCCAAATGACCTTGCAGGTCACTTCGGAAAAACATTACAATTCAGCGGGCCACATATAAATATATATGATAGATTTGGATATATTACAAGCATTTATTGGAGTAAAAATTTAAAACAGAACGAATTATTATTGTTTTCATTATTTTTATATGTATACAAACAAATATATTATAATAATGAAAATGCAATGAATCAAAACAATATTATTTAAATTTATTTGATTAGTGAGATATTTGTTTCTCAACTCTTTCACTGAGTTTTTGCAATAGATCTCAATGCATATATTTGTACATCGTAATTGATGCTGCAGGTTTCGTCCGATAAGTTTGAGCTCAATTTCCTGTTAGATTAATTTCATTTTCAAGGGAAACAAGTAATATAAAACAAATTTAAGACAATTCCTACTCTGAATGAATGAATACAAAGTATTTTATTACCGATTGAAAATTTCAACAAGATATATATAGATATATGTATAGGGAGAGAGTGAACTTATAGTAGGAATTTAAAAAAGCATGATTTGTCCGAATTGTTGTAACAATGCGCACCCGGTTTGGCTAGTTTGGATGAAAAACTGGTTTTCGCGCCAACTTTTGTTATTGTTTTGTTTTGCATTTTCAATGTTACAATAATGGAGACAAATCTAAGTTGGAGTCGAAAACCGGTAATTAATTTATTTAATTAATTGGTAATTAATAGATAAATATTTGAAAAACTGTATTAGCATCAAGTGTCATCCACTACATAAAACAATACTATTATTTTGTTGCCAAATATGCGTTAAATTAAATAATCTTATGGTTATCCAACGGTATCAATGTTAAATTTATGTTATTGTATATTAAAATTAATAATTGTATGTGATTTAAAAATTGTATTTTAATCTATATGTATATGAGCATAAAATATATCATACTTTTATCAATGTTGATATATTTCAGAATTTGTACTGTAATATTTTTTCTTTTGTTTGTACTTTCTTCATTTAAAAATTGTTTAAATATTTTTCAGATACACGTGATGCTATTGTACCGCTATTTATAATTAAAAGTAATGTAATGAAGTTATTATTTGGCGCATTTTGTTTGAAAAATATTTAATTATATTTTATTGGTAAGAATTGGTCTTAGAAGAAAATTGAGATAACTCTTTGTTGATTTTCTATGCGGACTCGAAATATTCTTTTTGTGAGGAAAGATTTTTTACTTACTTAGATAACTAGAACCAAAAACGGAGAGCAATGTGCATACAATTTTCTCTTTTGAAGCAATTAAATCTCTCCAGCAATGGCATTCAATAAATTACAAAAAAGCTGTAAATTTATCTTTGGAGTTACCTTTCCGATTTTTTCGACATTTCGTAATTGTCATAATTTTGGAGATCAATTTCAAATAAGAACCATTACAAATTTATCAACTTCCCTCCTCTCAAAAATTGACACATTTGTTGAGTAGTGCAGAGTGCCACTGAGAATTGTGCTGCGTGCCACACGTGAAATAGGTACCCAACCCTTTTTCTATCGCATGAATGTAAAATTGTATCATATTGTTTGTTCATTTAATACAGCATATTAAAACGTGAAATTAAGTTTTTCATTGCTTTAAATCCACCCATTCTTCCTTTGAAACCATTTATTCAGAAAAAATTAAACAGTTTCGTTCTCTACATCAATTATCTAGAGCATTGATCTTCAAACTGTGTTCCACAGAACCTTGGATTCCACGAGTCACAATAAAAAAAAATCGAAAAGAAAAATTATAAATGTTATGCAAAACGGATTCAAGTTTTCATGAATTCGTTATAACCACAATTATTTAAAAATGATCTCATACATTAAAAATTAAAAAATTTTATTTATACATAACTTTGTTGTGAAAAACTTTTTAAACTTTATTGTTTTATATAAAAATGAGTTTAAAACTTTCTTATCTATTAGATTAGAATATACTATTGTTTGCTATCCCGAGTTCCACAAAGTAATTTTATACTAGTTAGTATAATATCTGAAACCT